>JAPYZO010001458.1:0-24695 GCA_030522905.1 Torymus flavipes
TTGTAGGGAGTCACATTCACAATCAACCAATATCAATCTACGTATTTTTTGAACGTAATTATAGAAGTTCGCAAGAGGCTGGTATTTCGTCAGAAATGCTCTGTGGTCTTATGTTGGCACGTGGAAAGTTTCTTTAAGATGAACACGAAAAAAATAAGAATATCAGTCTTTCAATTTACTGCAATGACGTTTAAAAGATTTCTATAGACATTCAATGAACTGGGTTACTGCACCAGTGAATCAGCAGGTCACATGAATATTTTTAACTGTTCAAATATATTTTGTAAACACTGAGAAAAAAATTTAATTGCTTTTAACTAAATATTTTATTCTAATCTAGCAGAATTTTTTCTCTATGTAGTGAATAGTTAAAAATCGAAATTTCCTAGTCTTTAAGGTGGGGAAGTAAAGTTAAATATCAAATCAGTGCTGATTCATCACACGTTGGGACTGCTACTCTATTTCAGTTTACAGTTGTAGTTTATAACATTAATCCGGTAAGAAGCTAGCCTACACAAATATGTATTTGATTTCGAGGTATATTATTCCAAACTGCCATTAATTTATTTAAATATTTATTGTTATGAATTGTTATTAGTTGAATTCAGCTCCCTGGTAGAAAAATAAACAGCTTTTCTGCCTAAGATGTTATAAATTAGCTAACGGTATTCTGAAAATCTATAGCTAAATTTATAGCTAGAATATGCTTAAAATTTCTACCAGGGCTTGTACATAAGATAACGCTGCAACTATCACCTACTATAGTAGTCTACGGTATATTATAAAGCGGAAAAAATAAAATTATTTATATGTATATTTAAAGTTTTATGTAAATAAATAATTTATTTTAATTTAAATAAAATAATAATTGATTCAACTGTTCATGTTATTTTACTGTCTTGTACCCTCATCATATTTCCATTAAAGGCAAGTATAAAGTATTATATTCAATAATAATAATTTTCTCCAATCCAAAATATACTCAGCTTTGAATAATATTATATTGTTTTAATGAAATTAAATAAACTGCTTTTAATTTACGAAAGTACTGGAAAAAAATTACTTTTTGTTTTCTATTGATAATGCGAGTTGGTCTTTTTCTTTCATCGAGCCACTATCAAGCCTGTTTTTACTTTATTTTCTCCTATAAGAAGGAAAACGCAGTTCAAGGAAACGTGCCAAGTTCTCTTATTGCCCTTCATCGACTGCAAGCTAATATAAGAGTTTTTTATTACTTTTCGCTCCTCGCGATATATACTTATTCTCACAACTTCATTCGTATCATCTACTTTCGCCTTAATAATAAAAGAACGATATCCTGGGAAAGTTCTCCGGGCTAAGTACGCACGTCACTTTTGATAAAAAGTTAGCCGTTTGTAAAATTTTTCGCAAAAAGTGTGCCACTCCAAAGGAAGAGATATTATTTATAAGATGCTCGCAGGGAAGAGGAAGCGAGGCGAGCGCGCGCGACTGTAATATTGTAATGCCCGGAGCGATCGCGAGGAGACGGAGAACAGAGGAGCGATTTTTCTTTTACAATGGCGCTATTTTTGTTACTCCCTCTATTCTCTCCCTCTCTCGAGTCTCACACATTTTTAAAAGGTCTCCGTGAAACAAACACTTTTCAAGTGTCCTCCACAACAGGCTTAACGCAACTGTAAGTAGAGCACTCAAATTCTTGGTAGACAGAAAGGAAACGACGCAATTACGAAAATACTTCCTTCTGCATGAACGCGCCGTTCCCCGTTGTTTAAATCTCTTGTCGCCATACAAGTGTTTCTCTCGCGTTGCGCGCTTACCCATAGCATGCTATTTTCTCATGAAAGGCGAAAAAGGATTTCTAGTTTGCCTCAAGAGGTAGACTTGTTGAAAATTTTGTGGTAGCACGCCGGTGATGGAGGAAAATGCAGTTTTTCTCTCAAAAAGTCATTTCACGTAGAGTTTTAGTGATTAGATCATTCGTAAGGCCAACTGATTGAAAGTTCTTTACCGTCGTTCTTCAAAGCATCATTTGCATTTACTTTATTTAACAATTTCCTTTCATTAGTCAACTTTTATTGTATAAATATGAAGTTAATTAACATTATTACATTTTCGTATTAGTGATATCTTTCGCTTGGAATATACCTCTATATGATAAATTAGTCAGGCATTCGCTTTCATAATTAGAACCCTTTTGGCAGGAAATTGACGATTATGAAAAACAATAAAAAAAGCAACGCAGTTTTATCTAATTCTTGTTTCACATTTATCTTCTAAGCAAAGTTTTTGAAATTATTCATACAGCGTGCTTTATTCTCCAAAAATATCGTTCGTATTAAACTAGGTGTGTAGGTTTATATACGCATTGATCAATGCTTTCATCCAGCTCTCAAAGGTTTAAATCACTCGTGCGCAAATGTTTTTGGCGCTTTTCGAAAGCGTTGGCGAGCAATTAACGTCATTGGATAGGAATCTACGAGGGGCGAAATATAGGGTTTGCGAGTTCTTTACTGGCTCAAAATGAATCTTCTCGAAGTTCAAAGTAGGTCTTGCAGGAACGACCTGTTGTTGGGATCGCGTGTTAGACGGCGCTCGCTTCTCTCGTGCAACTCTGCCACTCTCGAGTTTATATACACGAGGCGCTATAGACGCGAGCTGCATTGGCTGCACGCATTTATTGACGGTAATTCGGGAAGTTACTCGAATCGAGATAGAGTGTCAGGTAAGGCAGATAAAAAAGTCTGCACGAGAGAGAGTGGAGGCGAAAGCAATTTCTCGAGGGAGAATTTTTCAAGAGATCCAAGAAACTACCAATCCAGTCTTGCTGCTTTTTATCTGTTCGGGTTGACACTCGATATGCCATTATAATTATTTGTACACTTAATTAATTTGTAATTGCATAAAAACAATAACAAAGTATAAGTATCCAACTCTTATATAGTGATAATTTTACTGGTTTTAGTGCTATTTTCAATAATAATATTATTCTGTATTTTAACACCTTCAGTGCTGTACGGGTTATACATCCCGTAAAATCTTTTAAACATTGTTGTATAAGCATTTGTGACTTAAAAAAATAATAATCATAAATTATTAATTAATTGTCTCATAAATTTGGTATAAAATGAAAAGAAAGCTATACTTTTTCAAGTTTTTTTAATTGTTTATCCAACGCTTATTCGATCTAAAATAAGACAATTATAAGAAGAAATTCATTTTCATCGTATAGCACTGAATGTTTTAATAATTCAAAGAAAGATACACAGTTTTTTTTCACACTCCATGCGTAAAGTGTCCACTTTGCGCACGCTTGCCGTCGTAAGCGCACAGGAAACCGGCATTTTGTGCACGCCGTATTAAAAAATAATGTTCGATACACGTGCGAAAAACGATTTTCTCACAAGTGTGATTGTCACCCTCGCTTCGCTTGGGCGACAAACCCACACTTGGGGCAGAATTATTTTTATAGCACGTATCGAAAATAACTATTTTTAAATTATTTTAGGACTAAGAACTGTTGCCAATGAATTTTTCATAAATTATAACTTTGTAATGAATGTTTGTGCATTTTGAAAATGATATTAGAGATTCTCTTATTGTTTGCTGAATATGCGGCTTATATTAGTAGCTTATACATTATTTATACAGACGGAAAAAAATAAACTCTCGTATAATTTATAAAGTTCACAGCTTCGAAAATGAGAAATATAAGGTAAAAGTACCAACCATTGTTAGATTATATTATAAGAGTTAGACGTATAAAAACACTACATTAAATCTTAAATAATAATATAACTACATACATAACTATGTAATTGTAAAATGGATTTCCCAATTAACTATATTGTATTAACTATTATATAAATTTTACATTTGCATAATATTTTTTATTCAAATCTTTTAGTCAAAAGTAGAATTCTTGGCACAAATTAGTATGTAATGAGAGATCATAAGAAAAATACACAAAAATTATGTGCTTAGATTAACTAAATGAACTGTTTACAATCGGTTTTGTGCTAATTTCACACTGTATCGACTAATCTATTTATTAATTAATTAATTAATTTAGATTATACAGGTAATAAGTATAAAGCCATTAAGTAAATAATACAGAAATAAAATGACAATACAAAGTTAATTAAGTACAAAAGTGAGATTTTAGAGAACGCTTAAAAGTAGAAATGTTAGAAATTCTAGATATTCTGTGCGGTAAGTTGAAGGAACGTTCAATTTTATTAATGGTAACAAAAAGCCAAACTTAGAAGAACGAACGTCCACGTGTACAATCCTATTGGCTCGCAGATTATACAGGCAGACCTAACCAAAAACAAATTGCAAACATCATTACAATCGATATTATAGTTATTAAATATTTTGAGAAACAAACTATCATAATACTGTTGCAAAGACCTGGAATGTTTGCATCCTTGGAAGATTAAAAGAGATAAGAGGTCAAGTCGACTCATTATTAATTGTTTAAAAAATATTTGAAGTAACGCTCCTTTTTTTCTGAATTTTTTTTATCTTCCTGCGATAATTTCACGGTTATCGTAACCATAAATTAATCTGTAAAAATTATAATATGAATTTGATAATTTTTGCTATCCAACATTAATATAAAAAAAATAATAGATCATGTTGAACTCTTTAAAGCTAATATGATACACCTGTGGGTCATACATTTTTGTAAAATCGTTTATATTCATTTCTAGTATAAAAAGTTTTATAATTGCACGTCTTTAATTAATTTTTCTCTCTGTCAAATTATTTTTAAAATTTAATTGAAATTAATATGTGGGTTATTATAATATGTTAAGAAAACTATCATTATTAGACATATGTTAAGATTATTAAGAAAAGTGATAATTAAATAAGTTTTAAATCTGAAAATTTTGAATTCTAATGTTTATATAGAAAGTAATTATAATTCTATAAATAATTTCAAATTCACACTTCAACTTTCATGTAACGCTTTTCATGAGAGTATTTTTCATTCAACTAGATTTTTAAATATAATGATGTTCGCTTTCAGCAGGTCATATGTAAATTGCACGGTTAAAGATTCCAAGTTTTAATTACAATAAAAAATTCAAATAGATTTAACAAGCATTTATTGTAATAAAACATAAAAACCGTAAAGTGAATAAGCTTTTAATAAGTTCAGTCATTTCTATTGTGTTGGAAGTTCTTTTACTTAGATATTCCAATGTATGTTTTCGGTTTATAATAAAATCATTATTATTTAGTGTACAAAATCTATTTTTATAACTCAAACTCTAATTTATTATAATTATAAAAGATAGCTTACCTTTATTGCAGCAGTGTCGTTTTTGGTATACGTAATATTTCTTCATCGAATGTAAAACCAAGTAAACTAAAAAGAAACTTGGAAAAAAATAAAAGACTTCTTTATCATAAAATAAAAGCACATAAATTAAAATAATCAATCATGATAAATAAAATTTTATATAAAACATAAAAACATGATTAAAGTATAAAATATCTAACAAAGTGCGTTATTAGGTAAAGAAAAAAAGAAAGGCAATCGTGTCAAAGAGTCAAATAGTTTTATTTACAAACCAGCTAGCTTATCGTGAACGCAGCGCTCAGCCCATCGTACAATATATACGTATAGTTCATCTTTCGTAATTATTAATTGTGAAAATCAGCAACGATTCGTATATTTATATTACTTTGTAATCATATAAGGTCAATGCGCATAATGAAACTCTTAATTACAATATAATCTCGTAATAGATATAAATATAATTTTTACAATAATAATAATAATAATAATAATAATGATAATTATAATAATGGTAATAATTTATAATTCTATGAATGAGGATGACATTATTACTTCTTTTTATTTATTTTTCTTATCTCGTTTTATTATCGCGCAACAAATATAATCTCGTTATAATTCTCCCTCTTCCTCGTTTCTTCGATCTCTCCTCCGCGTGCTCCCGTTATATATCATTTTGTTCGTTCGTGTGTGAGTGTCATGTACTAGCGATTTTGTTTTCCTTATACAATTAGTAAATTCTTATAACAGGCGGCGTGACGCCGCGTGTGGCAACGGCGGCGTCTATACCTTTAATCACAATAATAATGACAACGCGCGCTCGCGCACGCGCTCGATCGATGATGACACGTGGGCGTCGGCAATATATCAATGACAATCAACGATGGAAACGCATCGCACGATTATATAGCCGAGACAATATTGTGAATACGCGCGCGGTATGCGCTTTCAACGTAAAAGCCAAACGCGCGGTACAATAATTATCGAGGCCCGAGGAAAGCTCGGCGAAATCGAAGTTCAATATAATCTGAATATAATCGGTAAAGTCGGAATAGCACTAACAGCATCTTCGGCTCGATAGCGTTGCGCATGTATATATGTGTGCGTGTGTGTGTGTGCGCGCGTGTGGTTGACTGTGCCTATAACGATAAAGATGGACCGATAAGCACGACTTTCACCCCTTGATTATATGACGTTTCACGAGGGTTGTATGCTATATAGCTCGCATGTAGTTGTGCTGTTAGAGCTACGCTGTATATACGTGATGTATGATGTGTGTGCGTGTGCGGGTGGAAGTTCTGTGCGGGGGTGGGTGTGAAGGAGGCGCGGTGTATATGGATATACAGGAGAATGATGAATCTGGAGCGGCGGGGGCCGCTGAAAAAGGGCGTGTGTACAGTGCGGCGTTGAAAAGTGAGCGCTAGGCTCCGCGCGCTAGCGGGAAGATATCGCGCGCGCGCGCTCCACAGCCTAAGATTGGATTCAGCGATTCTGATGCGTCGTTTGTTGCCGAACGTCCCTCTGGCCGCGCTGTATATATACGGCGGCGGCGGCTGCTGCTTTCGGGGGCGGTGTCGTCGAGAAGCGATGTGGGACAGCGAGGCGGGGATAGCTTTTTTTTCTCTCTCTCTCTAGGCCTTTCGATGTGCTTTTATTTATTGCGTGATGCTCGCTTCGCCACTTTGCTCCTTTCGACGGCTTCGCCCTCGGTGTGCGTTTTGTTGCCAAATATTGCTTCTTGCCCACGTGAATGCTCCCACCGAATCGCTCGATAAGAATCTTTTTTAGCAGTAGAGCTTCATTTGGTCTATATTTGAATGTCGTTTAAAAATTATATGATTTTTCTTTTCTCTCCTAAAAAAGTCAGACTTGGCATTACTAGATATGTTTTAATTTTAATTTTCCTAAAAGTCGGATTTGGACTCGTTGTTCTCATCAAGCGATTCATAGAGTGTTTCAGTGATGTCTCTCAGCTGCGTAATAATAATTTTTGTACTCGCGTAAACCTTAACAAAGTTATAAATTTGTGACCCCAGCGCGTCGAAATAATCAGGAGCAGCCACCTACGCCTCCATTGTGCAACTCGTCGACGAGCGTATATTTGTATACCTTACATACGTATGAACAAAGTGTGTCCGCTTCTGTTCATGTGTTAGTGTGTCAGTGTGGCCGACTGTACGGTACGTGTATAGTCGTGTAAGAGGGAAATATAACCCTTCTTCCATTATTATTGTTAAACTGGGCGCCCCTATTTTTTTCATCATTTTTTTTTTCGTTCTCTCTTTTTTTCATGCTCGCGTTCCTCCCTTCATTTTCCACTTTCATTTTTATTACTCCTCTATTTTTTTTTAATCTTTTCTCCCGGTATTCCCTACTATCATCCGTTCGAGATATAATATAAGCCTGCGCGCAGCCGTGTGTACGTGCAATAAGTTTCCTTTTTTTTCCTCATATCGCACGCTACAACGTATATGTCACACGCCACAATAATAATAATACATATGACTTTGTATAATAACTGGGCTCTCGTTTCGCTCGTGCGTGCGTGCAGTGCGTGGCGCTCGCAGCGGATATGCTTAACGTTTCTTTGTTTTCTTATTTTATCCTAATATAACACACTCCTTTTCTGCGCGCTCCGATCCCCCCTCTACTTTCTCTCCGTACCTGTTTGTCTCCGTTAATTAATTTTTTTTTTTTACCTTTGTATTAAACTTCTTATCAATCGATTAATAACAATACATTCTAAAATTCGCTGTGAAGGAACGAACCGTACGGCGTTACTTTTTTGGTCTGTGTGTGAGTGTGATACATAATCATTGAGGTTCGCATTCAATCCGTCTGCACATCATCAATTGTCCTCTCATCGTCACACGTGGTCGTCGTTATTTTTCATTTTTTTTTTCATCATAAAAAAATAGAAAAAAACCGGGGAGGAAATATACAAAAATCGTCACGATTCGGGCGCACGTACACACCCGTCGCGTAATCGCGCCTGTCTGTGCTTCTCGATAACTTTATACTTTATTTATTTATTATACGTGTATGCGCGTCTTTCTCTCTTCCTCTGCCGTCGCAATTGAGACCCCCGTCCGCGTCGCCGAAGTGACATTCTTCCGAGACGTTGCATCGGAATGCTGAAGGTTTTGCCGACACGTATATAGAAGAGTGGGAACGAGTGCGCGGGATAATAGGGACCCAGCCCCGACGGCTCAAAGGAACATTATAGTCTTCTATGATATATATATATTGTATTTATATGTATATGTATGCATGCATGCCTATTACTTGCGCCGTCCGTGTCATGAGTAAGTATCTAACTCTCTCAGGGTGCGTGCGAATCCGCGAGCCGCGCGTACGACAGTATTATCCACTCGTCGCTCTGTGCTTCGTCTCTTACAATATAATGGATTATGGCTTGTTTTTGTTTTCCTTCGTACATATGTAAAACACGGTATCGACAGATGAAAAAGGCAGTAAATCACTCAAATCGGCAAACTCCCGCTATCTACGTACGTGTGTGTGTGCGCGCGTGTGTGTATGTGCGATATGCTGTGTGCAGTCTGTGCGAATTGCCGTAACGAAGGAGATTCGATCGGGACACGGCAGTCGCGGACCTGTAGTAACGCAATTATCCTCCGAACGAATCACCTTGCAACAACCTATCGTTTTTTCTCCCCTTTTTCCTCCTGTTAGTGTGTGCGCGTTGATGAACAGCTGCGAGATATATAGATTGAACATCAAGCCCACGACGCCAAGAACTGTTCGGTCCTGATTTCGTTATACGTCTGCAATTCAGTCTTTCACAAAGAAACAGATAAATTGCATTTATCAACGTAATTATACGCGAAAGGGAAAGACCGGTTTAATTTATTGCGAATTTTTTTCTTTGTAGAAGTCGTTAATTAAAGTAGGTTTCTCATTAAGTTCCGCATTGGAATTCGTGCAATTTCCGTATATTGGTTATCGAAAAGTACGCATATACCGAAGAGTCCTTTGCTGCAGGGGAAACAGTAATTTATCACGGAGCAGCGGTCAAAGTATGCGCACTGCACGCGTAAGGAGTACACTCGCTTAGACACTTCCTCGTGAGAAACTTCACTCCGGCTCGCTCTAGTATATCTGGAGCATGAACGGCAAACGCGTCGCTATTCGCTTAGAGAAAGAAACGCGGAGTAAAGGGGCGCGTGAGAGAAAAAGATAGAGGGAGTGGGAGAGAGAGAGAGGGAACGTGCAATAAAGTCAGGGGTACCTAGCTCTTACTCAACGCGAGAATCCAAGAGAGAGAGAGAGAGAGAGAGAGAGAGAGAGAGAGAGAGAGAGAGAGAGAGAGAGAGAGAGCGGGAAAAACGGGCCGAGAGCTAAGGGTAATTAACAAGCCTCCTCGACATCTAAGCTCACTCCTACTCTGCGCTCTCGCGCCCCTACTTTCCTTACGCGTCGGGGCGATATATATCCCGAGCCGCGGTTCCTCCTCCTACCCTCGCGCATATTTCATTTCTCGCGGGCTATTTGTAAATTTCTTAGGAACGAGGCTTACTCTATTAGAGTTAATTTTAAGGCGGTTGAACGGCCTCACGTGGTACGGAGGGAAAAAGATTACCCCTTCACGTCTCGGCCAGGTTAGAGTGAGAAATTATACTCGGGTAGCGCGCGAAATTTCGTTTTATTTTCACCTTTTTTTTGAGAGGATCGTACGTTTCCTTTTTCGGCGGGCTCTTGAGTTTATTGATAATTAACTCGAATTATATAGCAGGCGTGCAGATAAATTAATCTTTTTTTAACGATTGATTTTATTTCACTCGGGTAATTAAACATCCGGAAATCAATTTCGGAGAGTTTTCTTGCAAAGGTGAATATTTCGACCCAGATAAGAAAGTAAGAGCGTAAATTCATTCCCTCTCTGCCTCCCTCTTTCATACTTTTTCCCTCTCTTTTGTCCTCGGCCTGTAGCTGTACGTGACACGATATGCAATTGAGATGTCGGGAATGAATTCATATTAGGACGGGATCGTGGGTATAGAAGAGAGAGAATTCGATACAACTGTCTGTCTATAATGTATGTTTATGTTTGTGCTGTAAGTTGGGTGTGTGCGTGTGTGTTTACAAATGTGCGCGTAGATCGCATTGATTAATTGATTACAAAAAGCACGTTAGCAGTGCATGTCGAGTGCATGAAAATCGTACTATTAAGATAATTCCAGGAATCTACGATCGATGAGACATTTTCGCGTGTGGAATGATGCAGTGAGTAAAACTTTTAAACCAGCTTTACTTTTTTGTATTATTACTTTGTGCACCTCGTTGTGTGTGTGATATTATCTCTCTTTTTTTTTATCGCGTATGCATCGCAACCAGTAAGGTAAAGGTCCCCAGTGTTACGTGAGTAGTGGCGACCCACGAACGATTACTTGTTTTTTTTTTGCTCTCGCTTCGCTCTCACTCATATTATAATATTTTTTTTTCTTTAAAACTTCTATTATTTTATTTTTTACTTTTTTATGCTTTACGCTTTACTTGCTTTACGTTTTTTTACTTTTTTACTTTTATAAGATATAATATTTTTTTTCTGTTTTTTAGTACATCACTGTGTAGCTACGTTCCTTTTGCCGAAGTTACAACTTCTTCCTTGCCGCATAAGAACTAAGTGTTAATTTGTATAGCTCTTCTTATCGCTTTCTTACCGACTCGTTAAGATTAAAGTTACACATTATAAAGGAAAAACGTCGATACATAAACTAGTGAAAACTTTAACACGAACTCTTAAACTTGTAAAAAAATCTACATAATTTACAATATAGTACTGTAAAAAAGGCGTTCCAGGAGGTTCATTCAAATTATTACATCGCGCCCCCGTCGACGCCAATTGCACCCTATATATACTTCGTACCAGTCGTCGTTGTTCGTTATAATGAAAATAATTATAGTATCGCATATATATAAGCGCACATACGCGGGGATGCGGGTGTGTGTGTGTGTCAGCGTTTGAGCGATGACGCGATGCTTTTGAGGAGAAGAAAAAGGGGAAATTTGAGTGAACCTTCTGAGAATGGAATACATTATCTTGTAATTTATTATTACTGTACGTAGAGAACGTCTTTTTCTGTATATGTGTATATTTCTTTCTACATACTTTTTTTCTCCCGTCGCGCTCTCGTCGTTTCGCTCTCCCTGTCGTTGGGAATTTTTTTTTCTCTGTTCCAGAAGCTCCTATTAGTGGTCAGTTAAGCGCCGAACAGTTTTGCACTCTCGTGCCACACATATGACCCAATTGCTCTAGTCCGGGTGTGCATGCGTGTGCCGAGGTATATACCTGTGAATTCGAGCGAGCTTGTGTGTATATGTGATGCGAGCGCATACTCGTGTGCGCGAGTCTAGGCAGCGAAGTTTTTCGACACGGAGGAACTCAAAGTAGGCTGAAATTTGGAAAATTCTTTTACCTATACGTAATACGCCAATAATGCCATCTCGAGTGATTGACCGTTATCGGATTCTCAAAGTATATGAACAAATTTCACGATTACTTTTCAATGTACATTTATATTAATTATTAATTGCGAGGAGCATTAGATACATACTCCTCGGAGCGATTAAATTTTCCGACTTTCTCAAAATCGATAAGAGTTTTTTTTTATATAAAAATTCTAGAATGCTTATCTTTAATTAACTATATATAATTATGTGCTAATACGTAGTAAGAAATTAATTGGATTTGTTTTTTTTTTGTTAACTATAATATTGAAACTAGCTCTTAATTCTTACAACGATACGCTACATGTCCTCTAACCACTCTAGAACTTTTAAAATCTCCGAGCAGTGCATTATAAATGCCGTACTTCGGGCTCAGAGAGCCGAAAGCGCCCGGCCGAATTTCAGCCCACCAGGATGTAGCACATATTTTATTAACCTGTTTCCCCCGCCATCGCGTGCCTGGACTCCCTATACTATTATATACGCTTTTCTGTGTTTCGGTGTGTGTGTGTGTGTGCGTGTGAACGAGCGAGCGACGTGTATTATATCATTGCGAGCACGGCGCGGGAGGGAATCGTTTCGCGGCGCATATGTACATGTACAGTCCTCGCGCCTTTGCGCGGCTATATATAGGACACGACGAAGACGGCGCGAGATTCGCCCGACGATCCGCGCGCAGAGCTGATTAAGCGTATATAGCTCGCATTTGGAGCCGACGTTGCGCGCAGCGCTGCGCACAGTGTTATACACGCACCCCTCCTATACATAACGACTGGCCTATATATGCACACCTAACTTTTATGTACACCACTATACGACGCGCGTGAGTCTGCGTGCGTGCCTGCGCGGTCTCAAGCTAATCCATAAAGCGTTTAAGAGCTGAGGTATGTGCGCGCGCGCGCGCCCCCGCGGAATTCGTATACACCTATATCAAGGCTGGATATGTCGTGTGTTGCTGACGTATTTTTCTTGCCTTCTGCTCTTTTCCATTCCCTCTCTTTCATACGCTTGGACGAAAATATAGCTTAGCGCGCAAGCCTGACAAACAGCGAGCAGGAAGGAGAGAAAGTCTGCCTGCCGCATTCCTGCAGATTTTCCGAGTTGTCTGCGCGCATACATGCGCGTATATTTACGCGAGAGCGCGCTCTAGATTTCAGATTCGAGAGGAAATTTGAAGAATTTTCGATTTCCCGTCTCTTTGGCCTCTCTCTGTGTAGGTGCTAGCTGGCCGCTCTCTTTTAGTGTTCTGTTGCGCGCCGCTCCCCTTCAGCAGCCTACTCTCTCAACCCCCCGTCGCGCCCCATTTTCGGCTGGCAGTGTGCTGCCGCCTCCAGCCAATATGACGACGTCGACGTCTTTGCCACCCCACGCTATATCTACATTCCTTTTTGTACTCTACCCTAGGCTTTATTTCTTTTAATTTTAAGCTCAAACTTTGGCAAGATTGCTGAATATACATTACTTTAAGAAAACAACATTTTAGAAATAACGTAATTTAATTCTGATTAATTATTGCAATAACAAAGATTTTGAAGATTTCAAATTTACCAACACGAAACACAAAAAAAAAAAAAAAATACAATTTATGACTAATTTTCTTTGGGTCAACTAAGTCAACTAAATCGTCGCAAATAACGCTCGGCAATTTCGAAACTTTTACGGAAACTGGCTCGCGATAGTGGGTAAAAATAAATTTATTTCCTCTGCCGTATTTATATCACTGCGTGGCAACGACTCTGGAAAAATGGAGCAATCAAAGCTTGCGAACTAATTAACCATCGTAAAGTGAAAGTTGCCTCCCGGCGCGCAGCACCGCGGGGTAACGGAGCGTAAGGTCCTTTGGATATGCCGGAAAATTGCAAGCGGTCGCTGTGCGCGAAAATCACAGAGTGGGGGTGAAGTAGAAAAAGAGAAGACGTGGAAAAATGAAGTAGAAAGAGAGAAAACGAGAAAAGTGCGCGAGCGCGGTGGCGGCAGATATCCCGAGGATGATTCAGCTTGTAGCGCCCGTAAAGCCGCAGACCGCGGAAAAGCTTCGTGACCTCGGGCAGCAGCAGCGGCGGCGGCGGCGGCGCTGCGAGTGAGAGAGCAACAAGCGTTTGGGGATTGGCTTAAACTCCGGCGCCACGCCGTCTTCTTTAAAAAGGTGAAAAACGTGTATACGCTACGTGCGGATTTATACTGGAACGTGGCTGCCGCGCGCCGGCCAACTTTTTCCTCTCTCCCCCTCCCTCTCTCTCTCACTTTGCGTGTATACGGATACACTGTTCGGAAAACTTAGAATTAGGAAAATTTTAAATTTTTGAGGATCTTGGAATATTCTTATGCCCTTATATTACGTGTGGGGGAACCAAGTCTTTTATTTTGTACTAGAAATTTTAGAATGAATTTCCTTTTATACGACTAGATATTATATGGAAAGCATAGTAAATAATGTCTGATATAAGAAATTTCTCGTACGACGTTAAAACTTGTAAAATGTAATCTCATTTAAGCAACGATCTTTGCTGCAGTTGCGAAGGACCCACTTCTGGTTTATTTTCGTATCCCGGAGATTTCCCCTGATTTCATTCAATAAATTACGTATTTATGACCGCGCCGCCTCTCACGAACGTCTCCCATTTCTCTCCGTCGTACTTCGTTATACCGGCTCGTGTTTTTTTCCTCTCTCTCTCTCTCTTTCGAGCAAAATAAAATGGATCGACGCGCCGGCGCGTTTTGAATTTTAAGGTATATAATGCGAGCGCGACCTCATTACTCAGCTTGTGCGCACGTAGTAGGATGTCCCTCGCGCTTGCGCCGCCTGCACACTTTTTATTCCCGTCCTCCTCTTCCGCAAGACAACTTCATTTCCGTCTTCTATAATGCAAACGGACGAATTTACCGTCTCTTTCCGTCTCCTGGCCTTTCCTACTAGCGCGCCTGTCGTATTCCCGCTCGAAAGTAAATACACAACCGTCTAATTAAGGCGACTCGCCAGAAAAGTTCTCGCCCAGTGAAGATTTATTGAAGAAAGTCTAAGATTTGTAAAGAGGAATGACCTCGCGCTCTCATACCGATTACCACTCGTACGTTGACGCTTTAATATATAAGTATACTTGACGAAATTTACAAAGTACGGATATATATGTAATATGTGTATATATCACATGCGATGATATGAGCTCCGTTTTTTACAACCATCTTGACGACGAGTCTTTCAGTCGGCCTGTCAGCTTTCGGAGGATATATAGTATGTATATATGTATAGGGATATAAGGGTGACATTACGCGTCAATCACACGCGCGTGTAGACGAAAATCTTATTTTCCGCTTGTCATTTTTATTCTCGCGGAGAGTCTATATATATACGCCCGTGCCATATACGCGTGCGTAGAGTATACTTATATATATATAGTAGAGGAGGTGAGACCCGGGGGGATAATATCGAAAAGACGAAGCTAAAGGGGGAGGGTGGGCTGAAAAAAGAGCTGCTGATTGGTCCCGAGGATATGAGGGTGCGTTTGTATCTTCGTATGTGTGTCTCGGTCTGCGTGTGTGCGGTCCCGCCAAGTGATATATAAAAAAGGTCTCTCACAGAGTCGTTTTTTTCGACGAGCGGCGAATCGGGGCTTGCCCTCTCACGATATTTTATTGTCACAGTGAGACGGCGCTGCTTCTGCTGCTGCATACGCGGTGCTGCGACTTCTTATCGAAATTATGCGACACGCGGTTATTGAGTCGGAAATGTATTTCTCTCTCCTTCTCCCTCTTTTACTCCCGATTTTCCGACTGTATGCTCGCGTTATGGTCCCGTTTATGCGGCTGGAATAATGCAGGGAATAAAGGCCATTAGGCAAATGAATTGCGATGTGTGCGCCAGCGGGAAAAAGTATTCTTGGAAATGCGTTGCGTTAACGAAGAATTATACATCTCGATTCATCTCACTCGCTCTTGCTCTTTGCCTCTTTGTCATTGTAGTCCCAGTGCGCTCAACGCGATAATCGATGTCTTTTCGACTCCTCTTTTGCATTATCATGCGGTTAACGGAAACGAAAGTATATAAGAAATGCTCGGTATTCTTCACTCGCGTGCTGCGGTTCTGGAATTTCATTTGTCCCCATGTTGGATTTGAATCTCCGGAAACGCGCAAGGGAGCGAGATCAACTTAGTTTATAACTGATGGATTGCGCGGTGAGAATGTCAAAGTTTCAATGGCACGTGTCTGCGATTGAAGACGGTTGTAAAAATTTATTCAATCTTTTTCAGGATTCAAATTCGACAGACTTATATAATCGATATAAATTTCATCCAAATCACGTATCTGTGCTGCAGATAAGAAAACTAGCTTAAAAGTACTTTAATTTCTGCTAACTGACTGACATTGAAATAAACACTGAGGATATTTTATTACCAAAATGTAGATCCAGTAATTCGGGAGAATTTCTAACGGTAAAATATCATAAACTATTCAGGGTTTTCATTCTAAAACCAAGTGATGCTATATAGCATTCCAGTATATATATCCTTCGAAGCAAGCAATTCCCGCTTTGGTAATCTAGTCATAGATTTTTCCCTACAGCAGCGAGCGCGTAGAATAGAATTTAACTCTAAAAGATTTAGAGAGAAGCGAGGGTGGAGAAAGAGAAGGAGAGAGCGAGCGAAATTACTTGGAGGGAGCGGGGCAAGGCGCGAGAGGCCGCAAGAAGAAAGAAAGATAAATAGCACCCCGGAAATTCCTCGTACGTTAAGGAAGAATTTTCGCGGCAGCGAATATAAGCGCCTTGGAGAAAAGCCGAGTTTGATACGCACGCGAGTTCGAGAAAAAGATATAGTAGATACAATATAGTCGGTGAGCGAGGAAAAAGTGGAAATGAAAGGAGGGAATCGGTCTGAGAGAGGGAGGGAGTTGGTCGCACACGCGACGCGTGTACCCGCCACTGCTGCTGCTCGATTTCTCCCTCTACACAGCACGCGGGCAGACCGCTTCACAGTCGGGATATATAGAGGGCGATACACTTGCGCAGCGCGTTCGGTAAATCAATTTCGCGCAACTTTTCCTCTCCGTTTCGTCGGGCGAGCCGGATTTCGCCGCGCGCCGTCTTCTCGAGTACCTCTCCCGTATATAAGTATATACACGTAACGGCGTCGCTAGCTCTCGTTCGTACTACGTTTGCGCTATAGTCCGCTATATGTAGATTGCGACGCTGATTGGTCGCGCTTGTGCTTTGAGATTCTTTTTTTCGCTGTTGCGCAAACTTGGGTAAATTAGCCAAGTTCCGTGTACGCGAGCGCGAGCGAGGCCCTTTTGTAGGCGATACACACACACGACTATGTTGCAAATGGATTGGATGAGTTTGACGCCGTTGTCGCCGCGTGTGTGACATATTCCTGTGTACAATATCTTATCTATATATGCACATGAATTCACTTCTATTTACAGTTCGAATGCTTTTCACGAAAGTTCTTAGCGAGTCATGTATATATATATACCTCTTGGTACAAACGTAATATTATTAACTTGGTTCGTCTCGCCCCCGCGCGCGTGGTGAAAATTTATCGAGATTGGATTGGGTTGCCGAACCGCGCTTAAGTAACAGACTGTCTATATAGGTGCTAATACGGATGGATTTCCGTTAAAAAGAAAAGCGTTTCGCTCAGAGATCGTTTTTATAAAATGTGTATCGGCGCGCGCGCGCTTCGTTAAAACTTTCACCACCACGACGCGGACAATCCCATCTCGTATAGAGCAAAAGTCCACTTGAACTGAAATTCAGTGAACAAGTGTAGCATATATACGTATGTATAATATGGCTGTGTATGTGCTCGCTCGCTCGCGTGCGTGTGAATGTGTGTGTGTGTATATGCGGGCGTGCGCGAACATACCGGAGACAGAGAGAAAGAGGAGGAAAGCCGAGCGAGGGACGGCGTCAGCCGGCGGCGGCGAGCTGTCTCCTCCTTCGGCTCGTTCGCGTCTCTCTTCCCCTTTCCCTCTCTCTCTCTCGTGCTTTGATCCTGCATCGGTACGATATCGCAGAGACTACGAGTCTGTCTCTCTCCTAGTGGCCGCTGCTGCTGCTGCTGCTGTTGTTGATGCTCTTCTACTCGTCGCCAGCTTCTCGAACTTTGTCTATATCTTTCTCTTACTTGCTGCTTGACGCGAGGCAGTGGACGACATTCTTCTCTCTCTCTCTCTCTCTCTCTCTCTCACGTGTATGTACGCTTATATCCTGCGGCTGTTCATATACGCTTGTGTGAGTGTGTATGTGCGCTTGTGTACTGCGCTGTGCGTGGGCGTACACATTGGCGTTGCGGCTTAGCCCATGCCCGCGGCAGTCTTGGTCCCGTTGGTCCGCAGATTCGTGCTCTTACGATCCTCGTCTGTAACATGTCCAGAGAAGGAAAAACAAAATTCCACATTTAGCAATTATCTCGTCTCTGTGTTTATATGGCGGGGCTGGTGAGGATCGTTATCTTTGTAGTGCGACGGTACGGGTAGGGAAGAGATCAGGCGGGATGGACGTGGCTCGACGGGCTATAATCGCGCCTTAGGCTGTGTCGAGGGGCTGCGTGCCCCTTTGATGTCAATGTGATTACGGATAATGTCGTTACGCTCTTTACCATTTGTTTTTATTTGAATTCGTACCGTGCTAAATTAATTATAAAAAAAAGTTCAATTTACATATATACACCGTACGACTATTTTCGATCTGTTTTACTTAAAAAGGTATAATACACCAGACCGGATGCTGGTGGTTTAAAATTTTCCTTTGTAAAATTCCTATCTTCACGGGCGGCACTCTGTATCCAAGAGCTCGAAAGCACCTTTAAGTTCGACATGTATGACAACTCGCACAATGGCACTACTTCGCTAGGCTTAGGTCTATTACGCGAGAAGCTGCTGGAACGGAGCTTCGAGTTCCCGTGTCGGCGTCACTGCTGCCCCGTTCTGATTATCTCGAGAAAGACGTCGGCCAAGGCGCAGATTAAAATCCAATCGAATTCCCCCCTTTAATTTGTCCGCCGGGCCGCGCGCGCGCGCGAGTTTGACGCGAATGAAACGAAAGAAAGGCCGCGCCGCCTATTGAGGCTCCTCTCACCCTATATATAGAAAAGAGGAGAGAAAGAGCGAGCCCGCTGCAGCAGCCGCAGCTTTCCAGTCGCTGCGGCTGCTGCTTCATCTCCAGATACGACTTCCTTATTCCGAGTCGGCAAGAGAGGGAAAAGAGAGAGAGGAGAGGGACTTCATCCTCCAGTGGCGTGGTGAAAATTGCCTTCTTTTGACTGACCCAGAGCACCGACATTTTTCCCAAGGTCGGTTTCTCTCCCTCGCTCTCTTTTCTCGGACTGAGACTCAATCTTCCTCTCTCGCTCTCTCTCTCAGCCGCTTGCGCATGCGTAGATATATATATATACACTCGGCGAGGTGGGAGGATAGACGGATGACGGCGGCTAGCCCCTGAGTGCGGACTCTCGCGCAATTACCCGCTTGAAAAGCTCGCATTATGGTAGGAAAAAGCCCGCATTTTCCGCTCTCGCGTTCGCGCGCAAAATCCAAGCCAGAGAGAAAGAGATGTGCGCCCCCTTTGCTCTGCGGCCGATCTATTCGTCCCTTTCTCCGGCAGGCAGGCCGCTCTACATCCCGTGCAGACAGCGGCCAGCACGAGAGAAAATGCCCGACATAAATATTCAGGCGACAGATATGGCGTGAGCCGAGGCTTTCGCTCCTTGCCGCGCGCGCTCTATCTCCCCGATTTCGCGCGGCGGCACGTAGCCCGCGCCGAGTAGATAAAGGCGCGCTCGGGTCGGCCGACGGGGTTATTTTTGGCTCGTTACCGCGGGCCGCATGTATATACGTATATTCTCGCGAGAGAGCCCTCCTCTAGCGCCGAATTAAAATACTGATTTCCCGTTGCCTCCGAGCGTGTGCGCGGCCGCTCGAGACTTTTGCCAGAAGAGAGAACGGGGAGAGAGAGCTTTTTCATCCCCTGGCGCGTTATCGCGCCGCGCGCTGATGAAACGAATTATGCAAACTACCGCAGCGAGGGGCACGAGCTCGTCCGGGATATTCTGCTTTTACTTTTTTGGCTGGAGGTAGGAGAGGATGAGGGGATTTTGTATAGATATAATTTTTTCAAAAGCGCAAATGAATAAATAATATTTGGAGGCGCAGCTCTCTTGGTGGTCATGCAGGGTTTGATTTTTCGTGAAAGAGCGTGTGGTTTAGTGAAGTGCAAATACCGACAAAAATAATAATAAAAGAATTTTCGTTAGAATTTTATATTTTCATATATTTTTTTTTATGCTTCCAGGAACAAAATTATTCTTATATATAAATATCTTTATTCATTTTTGTCGGTATTTTATTTATGATAAAAGGCTATATATATAATTTCACAAATTTATTTATAAGACCAGTATACTTTAATATGTGCATAGTGTGCTTTGTGTTAACTTTGTTATTTTAAAAACGTAAAAAGAAACAATACATTAATTTTGTTGTAATAATGGTAAACGTCAAATCCTTTAAAACATTACTACATGACTTGCGGAAAACGTTTTCAAAAATTGTATTAATTATCACAGAAATAGTAATTTATTTCACTAAAGATTATAGTATTTTAAAAATGTGGACATTCATATCTCATTTACTTTGTTTCTAATCGCAAGGTGAAGAATGATGTTTGATTAGAAGAGTGCCATGTATTCGGATCATACAGATATTCATTAATCTTTGGCCGCTATTTATAGAATTTCACGAAAAAGCTTCAATAACTTATTAAATGAAATTTAAAAATCTAAATTAAATAGATGAATTGTCTTTTAGTTCATCAAAATCATTAGAATATTCACAAATAAAGAGATATGTATATGTTTTTCTGATTAATAAGCTTTTTTTTCAATATTAAAATCAAGTAGTAGAATAATTTTTAGTTTTAAAAAAACAATTATTGCATTTCACAAAATCAATAAAATATTTGCTATTTTATCTGGGGTTCAGTAATAAAAAGTAAAGAAATTTTGTTTTAAATATATTTGTTCCAATACAAGAGAAAATTCTGTAGTCACACGAATCTCATAGCTTTTTTATTGATATTTTATCTAGGGGTGCATGGATGTATTTCTTTATCATGAAATAATATTAAACGCATCCATGTCTCGAGTTTTTAAAGGCATATCTATCCTATTCGATTCGAATTTGTAACATGAAAGTATGACAGATCTCCTGGATGAAAAAATTTACAAATACATTTAAAGACGACAGTAAAAATTTATGTATAAAAAATAAAATTATGAAGTGACAAGTTAAAAAATAAAAAATTTTTTATATTTTGACCGCAATCTAAAAGGCATTATTTTTCCATTAGGGAACATTGAGATATATCCTTTGCGAGTAACATTATATGTACTCTAAGCACGATATCTATACTTAAGTAAGCGATAAAAAAACTTTTATTAGCTTGGCATAAAAATTTAATCGTTTATTTTTTATATGAAAATCGTGAACATTCTATGTCACGTTTCCTTGTTTAACTTTTCTGAATAATTCTTTGAAAGTAAGTACTGTCATAAATTTTAAAACTAAATAAACATAAGATTTTGAAATATTTCTTAAAAATTTATTTTAATAAAATTTGTAAGTGCATTATTTTTACAAGAGCTTTTAAAATAATGAAAAATAATTCAAAGAGAATGGAAATTTACTTCATGGTAGCGCGTTCAAGATTATTTCAAAATATCTATTCGCTATATAATAATTATAAAAAAATGTTAGTTCTTTAAAGTGTGCTTCTAGTTCAGCAAACTATTAATTAAGCAACAAAAAATGTTATATTTATATTCATCTGGAATGTAAAAACGGACATATCGTAATAATGTTTTACAAAAACGGTTTAGGAGGAATTTTAGTAAAGTATTGAGAAAGCTGTATATATTATGTAAATTTATAAGAATTTTACCCAAAATACATGCATTCATATTGACATGAAATAACCAATATTTGCATTTCATTTCCTACTGTAAAAAATATTTTTGTCATTTACTCCTACAGTGTAAAAATTATAAAATTTTTAAAAACTTATTTTATTTATTTACTTGCAAAAGCAAAAATATACGTGCTTACAATAAAATAAGAAAAAAAGTGAATATTGTCGGGTGGATCTATTGCGACAATGGGTTATAAATGATTCTGTTTCTACGTTCCGCTGAAAAAGGTTCTAGTTTGGTTCTATATCATTTTTTTATCAAATTTGAATAATCAACATCAAAACCAAATTTGTAATTTGTATTTTTATTTTGTTTAATATGAATGTTTCGATTTGAAACACTTATTCCCTGTATAGATTTATGAATATAGCGACGTCCATGCGTTGAGAATGCAATAATTAAAGTTATATTTCTTAAGTGACGAAGACTGAAGATGGTTGATTAAAAATTTTCTGTTTAAATTTTCAAGCAGATTATTTTGCAGTTTAAAATTTCTCAACATTTTTAGCATTTAAGTAGCATTTAGTATGAAGATCGACATCTTCTATCTACGAACGAATGGAATTAGAATATTAGAATCAAAATTTTCAATTATATTGCAGTAATATCTGAAAATTTTTTTTGGACGTAACTTTCTTGAAAGGTTTTAATATAAGTATATTTGTATAATATTTCTAAAATGTGAAAACTATTAAAATAGAATTTATGAAAATTACACTACAAATATATTCTCATCGTAAGTACTAAATATTTTTCGCTCTTTTCAAGTTTCTCCAGAGTTGCTAACTTAAAATATGACAAAGAAAATTATTTCATAATGATTCTAACGGCAGCTATAAAATATTTATCATGGATCTGAATTCAATAGCCACAACTATCTATTACATCCTCCAAAAACTTGGAAGCTCTGATCCTGAGTCTTGGGTTTGAATTCACAAGATTTCGGTTGAACTACTTTGTCAAAATCCTTTCAGGATTTTAGAGAATGTCTTTGAAAGAAGTGAATTTTAAAAATTTTCTAAGTTCCCCTTTACGCTATATGATTTTGTGCTATGATTCTTTACGGAAAAATACTCTTTTTTGAGAGTTTCTTTTGAGAATCAGCTTGAGAGTAACACTCGACAAAACACTTAATTCAAAGGTAATAACTCAAGTTTAGAGCTAAAATTTTGTTTGCGTTTCCTATACAAAAAAGAGATGGACTTGAGATTGTCATCTCTAATGATTGTAATTGGTCGATTTGAAATAGATATGTAAAATTTGATTGATATACTAAATTGAGTCTTTATCCTTATCCCAATTCACACTGAAATTGAAAGTCTTGTTGAGTGTTTATTTTGATAGTTTTTTTCGTAAGAGATCTCCAATTCTTAAATTATCATACTGTATCGAGCAAAGATTAGTCTGCATTCTCGTGACGAGCTCGTCAGATAGAGAAAAACAAAAAAATTTAATTCTAATATTTTATTATGGCTTATATAAAAATCATTTCAATTTAGCAGACTTTTCCTATACAAATTATTTATATCCACTTCTTTCGAAGACTATAAAATCCTGAAAGGGCTTGGAGGGTTGACAAAACAGTTACACAGAAATAATGGGGATCGTATTGCAAGTCGGGACTGGGGGAGAGTTTGAAAGTTTTCGGAAATCGTGTAATAGAGACTTGGAATTATTGCATTCAGATTTGTAGAAAAAAAATGGAAAAAAAGACCCTTTTTTTAGTGCATCGTTGAAACAGAACCCTATTCTTCTCACTTGTCAATCTATTAAAATATATTTCAAGTTTTTAATAATATAATATTGTTGGCAAATAAACAAAAATATAAATTTGTACATACACTTGACGGATAAAACATCTAAGATTAAAATTTTTTCAACGTGTAACAAAGATTCGCGTAAGTTCTGGTTAGCACATGGAATAATATTTTTCCAAAAAAATTTTAAATATAATTTGTTATTCCTTGCTTACTCCTTTTCTAATTATTAATTCAAAGATAAGATATTTATATATTCCAAAGATTCATATAACAAATAAGAAATCCTGAATTTTAACAATCTAACTTGAACTTACTCAAGTCCATGTTACACGTTGAAATAACTCAAGTTGTTTTATGTTTTATCTGTAGAGCGTACATAATCCTTTATTAACATGGGTTGTAAATATTGTACAAAGTATTTAATGTTTTATCGGGTAAAGGCAGTACTGGAATTTATTATTTAAATTTTCTATAAAATTTTAAATAAATATGTTAACTATATTTACAATTATGATGGGGTTGTGTTAAAGAAGGAATCGATATTGCGAATTATTGCATTAAATAATTAGATACAAGTGAAATTTTAACACAAACGGGAAGTAAATATTTTTCTCGTACCAACATGCATGGAAAGAAGAAATTTAATCGTCTTCCTGTGATTAAATTCGAACAAAATCTCCTTGAAAAGTTTAACCAAGTCCACTTGTCAAACGATCCGATGAAATTTTGTTTACAACTAAACTTGACTGGCTACATGAAAAAAAATTAATATGATTGGTAATTAGAATTATCTGGAATACTTGAATGTAAACTTTAAACTTTTTAATCCTAGTGCTGATTTCATATAAAAATTCTGCTTATGAAATTAAAATAATGAAGTTAATAAGAGAACTTTTTTTGCTAAATTTTGTTAACCCTAAGTGTAGAGTAGAGAACTTTTTTTGCTAAATTTTGTTAACCCTAAGTGTAGAGTGAAGAGTAAGATAAATTCATTTTTAGATATTGTTCCTTCAAAAGCAATCTAAATTTTGAATAATTACTGGTCTAAATATAAATATTTTGTTTCATGAAATATGAGAATTTGATTATATGTGATGCTTTTACGCTAATGATTTATTTTGAATGCTAATAATTTTGATATTGAAAATGGATGCGTCATGCGTTGTCTAATCTATGACTAGTAAGAAAGTATTAATGCAAACAAAAAGAGTCCT
>JAPYZO010001459.1:0-35426 GCA_030522905.1 Torymus flavipes
TGCTTAAACATAGTTACATAGGCGAACATAGCGCCGCCTGCCTCATGGGGGGCTGAACTAACGTTTACTGTTGGCTTCACGAAAACGGACGATCCGGCCTTCTATTACCTAAGAATAATATATTCTATATTCTCTGCAGACAGCTATATTGCGATATATGCAGTCGCTAATAACGCCGGTTTCTGATGCTCACGCATTCTAACTTTTTCATATCGAAAATATGAGAAAGCAACAGGAAGGAGCGATGTAGCAGCCAATAGGCAATAGGCAGCAGTGAGCGCCCATTCGCGGTAGCTATTCTATATGTCATGGAGGTTATGCTTGACATGACGCTTCCCGCTTTCTCTACCATATAATTCAAAACGAAAGAGTTCATGAATTTTTTCATCGAGATTTTATAGATGATGCTCCATTTTCCCTTTAAACGTAAAAAAACTCGAAGAATCTACCAGATAGGTATATAACAAGCCAAACCAGCGGCTCGGGAGTTCAGTCTAGCCTAGCCGTCTACAAGCAACAAACACTCGTCGAGAACACTGGTCATAGTCTTAAATCTATTTTGCCAGTCAAAGTAAATAAGAGTTACGTATCAGCAATAACTGTTTGGTTTAAGTTCTGTTGAATTCGCGATAAAGCGAACAGCTAAACACATTCCTTATTCCGATTCCGAGTTCCGCTTTTAATTCGTCTGCGGCGACTCGAGTCTTAACAGTACATTTTTTTCGACCTCTCACAAAGCAAAGGCAGCGGTCTGTCTATTACGCGTTTTGCCGGTTAGAAAATAAAATAAAAAATTATACGTTATCAATTATCAATATAATAAGTAAATATTCAACAAGTGATATTAAAATAATAATTATATAATTAAGTGAAAGTTGTGTATTAAATTGAAAAATGAAAGCAAATTTAAAAGACTTAGCCGTTGAACTCTACAATGTTGGAGCTATAAAATATGGTAGTTTTACAACTAAAGTTGGGCTTCAGACCCCAATTTATATTGACTTGAGAGTCATATTTTCTTATCCAAGTCTATTGGTAAGTTTTCATTTAATTTATAAATAAAATTGATTTATAGCTTTTGCATTTAGTTAAAAATGACATAATTTAAGAGGTTAACCATGTTTACAAGTTAAATGTTAAGTGTATTACATACACCTGTAACACCTACAGAGGTAAAATACCCGAATGTAGACTGCTTTGTAGAGAAAAGAGAATATAAAGAAAACTACGAGAAAATCTTACATAGGGTAAAAGCATCAATTGTCACTCATCTAATTTAGTTGTCGGACACTTTTGTCGGAAACGTAAGCAAATAACGTCTACTTTACATTACGATTTATGAGTTTAGCAAATTTTATTTTTGTGTAACTGACTAACTGTAACTACGAAAATGTCCGACCACTATGGTATGGCCGACAACTAGTGCAACCACCCTACTCACACCACATAAATCTATACATAATTAAACACAATTGTGATTAAAGATATTATAAGCTTTAAAAATTGAAAATCGAAGCAATATCCTAGAATTGGCATACCTTATTTTAAAATCGTCATTATGTCTAAATTAACACATTTTGCCGATTTTAAAACAAGATATGCCAATTTGACCATTCTGCTTCGATTCCCCATTTTAAAGTATATAATATTCTTATTGCATTTATACGTAGATCGCGAAAACTCAAAATTGCTTATTTGCTTAACATAATTATTTTTCGCAGTTTTAACGTCAAAAACTAACTTTTGAATGGGATGTTACGGGTAATACAACCTTAAGGAGGTTCATAACAGTCTTGGTGTGGAGTGAGGCGCGGAGGAGGGGCGCCCCCTCATACTGCGCACCTCCTCACGAAGCCGCCAAGCTTGACGTTTTATTTACGTTTTCGTTAATTACTCAGAAATTCATGCGGTTACACAAGTTGAAATTTCGTTTACAGCTTCTTAAAATTTTAACCAATACGTTCGTTAGTTTTTTTTATTTTTTACAAAATCGCACTCTATATGTCAATTGACTATTTTTACCGAGTCCCATAAGAGCCCGTGTATCGGATCAAATATTTTTAAAATGTGTGCGATAATAAACATGGAAAAAAAATCGAGTGCTCCGTATAATTCAAAGAGTGATATATTTAAATTTCATTAAGATCTTTGCATTTTCGTATCACCTATATGAACCTCCTTAATTCATTTGGCATTAAATTACAAGTCTGCAATACCAATTAAATATATCAATTGTTTACTTCTGGCAACACTAATTGATTCAATATATTCGTTTAAATGTAAAGTACACGAAAAGAAAAATGGGTTGGAAATCCTCCCACGAGTTATTAGAGTGGTTCTATCTCAAGTCGGAGAGGTAAAGACTCCAAAGATAGAAGTAATTCACTCTCATTGGAGGAGAATTTCTACTCGAAGATATTGGAATAAAATCTTTCCAATATCCCTGGTAGAAATTTGCTCTATGCAAAATAGACAGAAAGTCAGTAAATAGCTAAAATAAATTGCTAGTTATTAGGCCTTGATGAAACGATTTTTCCGGTCATATTCGACCATTTAATAGATTGGAAATAGAATGGCATAATCTCAAAATATTGAATTTAAATTTACTCATAGAGTTGAGGTTACATTTCAGAGCATTCAATTGTAATAAATATTTTACAAAAATGTAAGTAATAAACACAGACTAAAAAAACATTTACAGCACTCCTTTCTTAGATATTAACTGAAACCCATATTTTTTATTAGATTCTGTCTCTCTCACTCCTCGTCATAATAGCAAGCCATTTTCTAACTAAAAAAAAACTGGCCAACTTTAATATCTTTTAAATACTCATAAATAAGCTAATGTAAATTTATGATAAAACTTATTCTATTTTTCAATCTATTAAATGGTATGGAATATGACCGGAAAACTCGTTTCATCGCTAAATAGAATTAGATAAGAAAATGTTTAGTTTTTGGTCTTCCTCCAGTAAAACTCGCTATTTCTGAGTAGAAAATAGAGTCGATTTCTACCAGGGTCAAGGTAGTAAAAAAACTCCCATCTGTTGTATGCTTTTTCTCCTAAGAGACAAGGAGCCGAATGTTCTTATGTTTGGAAATGTTTGCTCCTAAGCGTAATGAGTTGCCGCTCTAAAAATGCCCGGAACTGATCCTCCTCACGTATGGAAGAGATTGCCTCCCAAGTCTAGGACCCCGCCACTCCCAAACTCGCGCTGTCAATCTATCTTGAGTGTGATGGTGTCCTAGATTTGAGAGGAACTCACTACGCTTAGGAGCGAAACATTTCTAAAAATCGAAGCGATTCACTTTCACGATTCCAGGACATAATGTATCCCAAAATAAGGATTTATTCACTTACAAAGATAGGAGATATTTACAACTGTATAACTGGAAATAGAACACTATCAATTTTTGGAAACTTTTATTCTTATGAATAGGATATCATTGCGTCTAATCCCTTAGTCGTTTATAGCTCCCAAATTGGGAATATGTCTAACCCATTTTTCTTTCAGTGTAGTAAAAATTTAAACAATCTAATATAGCTTTTCTCAATACTTAATGACATAATATCCTGAGGTTTTATAATTTTTAGAATTCTATTTTGTGTTTTGCAAGTTTTTGATTACATTTTGATAAGCACTTCAAAAAGCCATAGGTACTAAAACTAAATATAATCTGGAGATATTTAGTTTTTTTTTTACAATACTTTCACGGTGCAATACATTCAATTTAAGCAATTTGGTACCTTTATTTTTTATTTGAAATTTAATAAACTGAATATAAAATAATTTGTTCTTTTTTTTAATGGTTACAGCTTCGTCTATCAAAAACACTTTGGTCTCTTACAAATAATAAGGATTTCAATCATCTATGTGGAGTGCCATATACCGCACTACCCATAGCTACAGTGATTTCGACAGAATCGAATATACCAATGTTAATAAAAAGGAAAGAAGCTAAAGCATATGGAACGAAGAAATTAATAGAAGGTGTTTTTAAAGCAGGAGATACGGCACTTATAATAGAAGATATTATAACAAGTGGTACTAGTATTATTGAAACTGTCAATGAATTAAAAAATGAAGGTCTCGTTGTGACAACAGCTCTTGTGATTGTTGATAGAGAGCAAGGTGGTAGTAAAAATCTAAAAAATGCAGGTATAACAGCCAAAAGCCTTTTTACTATTACAGAACTGATTGGCTACCTACATGAAGCAAGTAAATTGTCAGAAGAATCAGTAAGAATAGTAAAAGATTATATAAGTGCTGTACAAGCACCGTTAAAAGTAAAAGATGAAAATGAGCGATTGAAAAAAAGTTTTACTGTCAGGGAAAAATTAGCAAGCAACCCAGTAGCTAGTAAATTATTCAAATTAATGTCTGAAAAAGAGACTACTCTTTGCTTGGCTACTGATTTCACGAAAAGTCAAGATATCATTGATTTAGTAAATATTGCCGGGCCGCATATAGCCGCTTTAAAAATACATGTAGATATCATAGAAGATTTTGAAAAAGTCTTCATTCAGAAACTAAAAATTATTGCTCACAAGCACAATTTTCTGATAATGGAAGATAGAAAATTTTCAGATATTGGTCAAGTTGTTTCTTACCAATACAAAAGAGGAGTTTATAATATTGCTGAATGGGCTGATTTAATCACAGCACATCCAGTTCCTGGCAGTGGTATACTTCAAGGACTTAAAGATGGTCTTAATGAAATATCAGAAGATAGAGGAATATTCGTAGTAGCAGAAATGTCCTCTAGTGGAGCATTGACTACAGGAGATTATGTAAAATCAGCTGTGTCAAATTCTAAAGATTTTGATTTGGTGGCTGGCTTTGTTTGTCAAAACAATATTTTTTCCGATCCTGGACTGATTCAGCTAACTCCAGGTGTCCAGCTAACAAAATCAACCGATAATTTAGGTCAACAATATAATACTCCACAGAATGTTGTTAATTCCGGTGCAGATTTGGTTGTCGTAGGCCGAGGAATCACTCAAGCTAAAGATAAATTAGCTTCAATATTAGAATACAAGAAAGTTCTTTGGGAAGCTTATGAAAATAGAATAAAACAATAAATATTGTTTACTGTAATTGTTTAAAATTTTATAGTTGGTTTAGTGACATTATGAATTTTTACTATAAAACAATTTTAAGGAATTGATTTCTTAAAAAGTAATTATTAGATTATTTTAGTATTTTTTACTTGTTACTGCATATTTTTTTACATTTGTATGTCAAAATGTATGTTAGAAAATATACGTTTAATAGATTCAAATGTGATAAATATACCATTTATTTTTTTATAGAAATTCAACTCTGTACAGCCAACAAAAATATATTGTATATTTTTGTATATAACAAAAATTTTTATATTACAATCATGTAAAAAATCACACGTATACAAAATAAATTTTAATATATAACCTACATAACTCAATCTTAAGCTTCTTTACTCTTTGTTAATTCCTCCACTAATTTACGAAAAACTTGTGCCACCTGACTATCGGGATACATTTTTAAAACACTTTGACCCTTATCTGCCAACCTACCAATCGATGGATCAATTGGTATTTTGGTTAAAAATGGTACTTTTACCATTTCTGAAAGAGAGACTCCACCATTGGATGAGAATATGTTGGTACATTCCTAAAACGTATTTTGTTTTAATATGTGTTGAAAAATTTTAATAAAATTATTTTTCTTTAAATTGAATTAGGTTTACTCACTGAACATGTTGGACAAACAAAACCACTCATATTCTCAACAATTCCAACTATTGGAATACCTGTTTTTCTACAAAATGTAATTTCTCGTAAAACATCATCAACTGCTAGAGCTTGTGGTGTTGTAACAATGATAGCGCCATCGCATTTTACATTACTATAAAAAAAATAATACATTTATATTTTTTATAATTTATATCATATTCATAATATTAAGTATTTTAAATATCCTTTGTAATCTTTTATTAAACACCTGTCTATTTAAATAGCTGACCAGAGGCTTATCAATTGCATGACTTAAAGCTGTTTATCTCTGTTAATTTTTTTGCTGTGGGGTCACATGACTCTCACTCATTATCACGTGTGCCTGATGTTAGTCAGGTCACATGTGATTGTTTTTTTCATTATCAATACAAAATTATGTATACTCTACAACACTTTACATAAATTTTTTTTAAATTATTTTTATCTACAAAATTCAATCTTTATCTTGAGGATAATAAATTTTAATTGTTTTTATAAATTTAAACTATAGTTTTATTTATTATTTAAACAAATATATATTTAATTTGATTAATTACATTAATTTTGGAAAAGTTACTTACCGTAAATTCTCCATAACTGTTATGTGTTCATCAGATGTGCCAGGTGGAGTATCAATAATAAGATAGTCAGTATCCTGCCATGCAACATCTGTTAAAAATTGTTTGATCATACTAGTCTTCTTAGGACCTCTCCAAACTACACTATCACCTCGATTTTTCAATAAAAATCCTATCGACATGACTGACAATTTTTGTTCCTTGTCTGCAAAAACGGGAACCCAGCTGTACAGAAAAATATCTCTTTTATTGCAGTTATTAGTAGAATAAAAGATACTGGTAAATTTATTTATTTACCCATCATCCGATTGATGGACATCTTTGTCTTCTAAGTTTAATAAATATGGTATACTAGGTCCACACAAATCAACATCCAAAAGACCTACCTGTGGTCAATAACATTTTATTAGGCATTGAAAGTTTCCTTAAACACTTAACTTATTTATTTTGAATTTAAAGAAACTATTAAGCATTTTATAAATTATTAAAATTTAAATAAGAAAAGATTAAATCTCAGAACAGAAATAATTCACAATATTTTGAAGATTCTCTTTAAGACTGAATTTAAAAATATAATTCAAAGAAATGTTTTTATTCTAATTATACATAAAATGATGGATGTTTTCCTTAAAATGATAAAAATTGATAAAAATTTTGATTTATTCAAAATGGAGTATAATTTTTTTTTATTTCAGCCAAATTGCAAAACATATTTTTTACTGTAAATACTAGAATGATCCTCTCCAGTTAACAAAGCTCCACACTAACTTTCGCGATATATTTTTCAAATTTCCTTAACGAATGAAAAACATAACCTTCCTCGCTTGGCGTAGTTAGTCAAAGGTTTACGGAAACTCACCCGGAATCCGGACTCTTTGAGGGCAAGGGCTAGCTGGGTGCTGACGGTGGACTTGCCTACACCGCCTTTGCCCGAGAGCACCAGGAACACGTGCCTAACGCTGTCCAACATGCTCCGTTCTGCAAACAGTTGTAAAATGTAAATGCTTGGTACCGCCACCCTCTTTCGGCTTTTATATTTACGCTCACACGCGCGCACGGACAATCTATACTCACCAAAGTATGATGTACATATGTATATACAACTCGTCACTCGTGTTCGTGTCGTTGCCGCCGTAGTTTCGCGCGCACACGCAGAGTTCTCGTTTTCGTCAGTTTGCCCGACGTCGATCAGCTGATGAGCGTGGAAAAGCGCAGAGAGAAAGGGAACTTTTGTGCATGCTGAGATTCTGTTGCGCCTCATTTTCTGCGCTTGAAAGGGAAGGATGCTTTTGATCCTTTCTTCTTGTGCCGATTACATTCGGCTTGTGTTGCGTTGGATGAATTAAGTTATCGATTGATCAATATTTTTTTAAGGTTAATTCTGGTATTTTATTATGTATTTATTTATTGTTTAGTGCATACTTAGTTATTTATTTTCATTTTTATTTAAATTCATCAATCGTGTTAGTTATCTTTAATATTAATCACTCTTTAATGAAATGCATATTTTTTCAGTGTTGGAAATTAAATAAACAAAAATAAAAATGAGACGTAAACCAGGAGTTGGAGCAATCCATAAACAAAAATATGAGCAAGAGAAGTACAAAGATAAAGGAACTGAACTGCAAGAAAATCAGTTCGAACAAATGACAAAACAGATGGAAACTTTCCGTATAAATCTAGAAGAATTTGCTTCAAAACACAAGAGCGAAATTAAAAAGAATGCACAATTCAGAAGACAGTTTACAGAAATGTGTGCGTCAATTGGTGTTGATCCCTTAGCATCAGGCAAAGGGTTTTGGTCAGTACTTGGTATTGGAGACTTCTATTATGAAATTGCAGTTCAAATTGTTGAAGTTTGTCTTGCAATGAATTATAAAAATGGTGGCTTGATATCGCTCGATGAACTGAGAGACAGATTAGTTCAGGCACGAGGACGTAGAAAAGAACATCAGGAAATAACAAATGAAGACCTGCTGGCAGCAGCTAAAAAACTTAAAATTTTAGGAAATGGCTTTTCAGTTGTGCCTATAAGTAGAGGCAAATATTTAGTGCAATCTATTCCTGGTGAATTAAGTATGGACCACACAGCTGTATTACAACAAACTAGTAATGCAGGAAATGCCTTTATTTCTATATCTTTATTACAAAAGGAATTAAAGTGGGAAAGTGAAAGGGCTCAGAAGGCATTGGATCACATGGTCAAAGAAGGATTGGCTTGGATTGATGAACAAAATGAGAATGAACGATTGTACTGGTTTCCAAGTTTGTTTACTGCTTGTATTATTTCAAAAACATAACAACAAAGTATGTTTTGTAATTTTTAGATTTTAAATGTAAAATGATATTTTTTTTATTGTTGTATAAATTTAAATACTTATTACTATAATTACTATTTTCATATAGTTTTCTCTGTATATATTTGAACCCTCTTTTCCTCTACTTTCAATTCGATGTTTTTTAAAATTAGATGGGAAAAAATTACTCAATTGCTTATAAAAAACTATATACATATATTCATATTAAAAATATTGTTTACATATCAAAATATGTATTTTTTAAATAAATTAAATCAGAGTTTTAATACTTTATGTACATTTACTTTAAGTAATTGTCACCTGGTGTCTGCTTCTTTATTATAATTTTGAACAAATTGTGTGTTACATCGGGCCACAAGTTGTTGGTAAAAAAGTAATTCTCTAGCTAATTCCTCATTTTGTTTTTGTAAGGCACTAATTTTATTTCGTAATTCTTGAGTACGTTTTTCAAATTTAGATGTGAGTAAATTAGCCTCTTCCTTCCATCTAAAAATTTATAAAAAGTATTTTATTTGAGGTCTTTTATCTGCGCATAATATATTTTTAGTTTCTTACTTGTTACTTAATTTTTGATGTGTTTCTACATGTTGTGTCAATTCTTTAGTTTTTTTATCAAATTTTTCTTGTAATGTTAAAATACTGGTGATGGAATCAAAATTCATTAGACTAAAAAATAAAATTACTATTCATTATTTCATTCAGATAAATTATTAAATATAATTACAATATTCTTACGTTTGCTGTTCAGTAGTTTTTTTATTTAAAACATCATCTGATAATATTTTAGAACTATTAATATTACCCTCTGTATTTAAGACTTTTTCCTGTAAGTCTCTCACTTTATTTTCAAGTAGTATCCTTTCATGATTCCTTTTCTGCATTTCTTTCTCAAATGACATTTCTAATGCATGTAGATTAGAAGCTAAAGTTTCTTTATCAATAAGAGTTCTGGACAATTGTCTTTCAAAATTTGAACATTTTTCTATTATTTCTCTTGTACGATCATCTGCTTCCCTTACATGATCCTCTACATCCCTAGAACTTTGTAAATGAGCTCGTCTTAATTTATCAGTAGTATTAGATAACTTTTCTTGTAAAATACTGATTTGATTTTCTAAATAGTATATTCTATCATCATATATAGTTTTATGACTATCTTCATTTATATGCAATCTCATATCTCTTCCTTGTAAAGATTGTTCAAGATTTAGAATTCGGATGTTTGATTTATCCAAATAATTATCTGAATTTCTCTTAATTTTTTCTAATTCTTCTTCCATTAATCTGTATTCCCTTTGAGATCTATCAAGCAATGTTACTTTTTCTCTTAACTCAGCCTTCAGCTCTTTAATTTCTATTAAATATTTTTTAACATTTTTATTATATATCTCTTTAGCTTTAACAACTTCATTCTCTAAACGAGTTGTATATTCTTCAGATATCTTGGCCAAAGAAGCTTCTAGTTTTGATTTTTCCTCAATTACTCTCGCTTCCCTTTTTAAAATTGCTTCTTTCTCTCTTACTGCAGATTCTATTAAATCCACAGCCTCTGATACTTTACTCTTTGCCTCTAAATCTTTTGAAATCATAGCACTTGCAAAGTGTTGTGCACTTTTTAATTTTTCTTCTAGTTCAGTCTTAGACTTTTTTATTTGTACAAGCTCAGCTTTTGAAAGAGCTAAATTCCCTTTCAAAGAATCTATTTTTGACTGATAATCCTTCTCCTTTTCCAAACCTTTTTCTTGAACAGTCTGTAATTGCTGAACCATATCATTTTTTTCCTTTGTTAATTCGTCAATCTTTTCTTTACTCTTTTCCCATAATGCTTGTTGTTGAAAAAAGTTTTCTTTGGCTGCAGATAACTTTAATTCTAATAGCTTTATTGCTTCTGAATAGCTTTCTTTAATACTGTTTATATGTTGTTGATAAAATTTTGTACTTTTATCATCTTTATGAACAGTTTTGAGTTCCTCTTCTAAAACATCAATAGCTTTTAAAGCCATTTGCCATAATTGAAAAATGGAGTCTTTTTCCATTTGCAAAATAGTAATACGCTTTTCTAGATTTGTTACAGCTTCTTTATTGTGCGTAGGATCAGTGCAACTCTCATGATCACACTCTGTAAGTGATCGCTGAATAGTCTCGCAAGCATTTTGATTTTCTTTTCGAAGAGATTCTACTTCTAGACGAAGTTTATTTTGCTCCAGCTGAAATTTTGAATAAATTTCTACAAATACTGGAATATTGAAAAAAATTAAATTAAAATTTTATAAAATAAACGTAACATTTGTACCTTGCACGTATTTAGTTCCTCTTTTAAACTCGTGACAATAGCCTCGTACTCATTGAAAATCGCATTTTGATCGAGGAATCTGCAAACATTTACATTTCATTACGTGAACGTGCATACAAAATCATTCAGAATAACCTCCAACTTACTTGTGCCGCAGCACGCTTTCGTCCACTTCAGTCATTGTTTCTTTCACCATTGTACACTTTTACAATAACAAATGACTAGACGATAATTCGTAATTGCAATCCCTTCGCAAAGGCATCCTGCTTATATTTAAATAAAGCGAATGAATTTCGACAACTGACAGTTGTCTCCATAGCGTCCATTTTTTTCAAATAAAAACGCTGCGCTCATGCTGCAATGCCGTCGTAAAACACAAACAACGAGCATGAGGGTGGAACATTGCGGGGGCGAGGGTGTATAGATACAAGCATATAGGTATCGTATTGAAGCACCACCCCCCACTTACTATATCGTTACCGCCGTAACTGGTGTTGATGTTATCAGCGGTAGTACACCGGGCGACTACGCGGAAACATGTGTGTTGTGAATGAAATTACCAATCATCATGTAAGATGGCGCAACAATGCAATTTCGATTTGAAATTGCAATGTAACATAGATTTAAATAAGGATAAATTGTAGCTTTTTACTCAAATATTGAAAATGTCCTAGAAAGTCGTATATTACGCAATATTTTTTGGTAAAATTTATTGTTATACAAAAAATTTAATGAACTTTACTTTAATATTATTAGATGATTAAATTATAATCTTGGTTTATTAAGTATAATAATTATACACGAGTTGACGAAGATATTGCAATATTCATGTTATAAAGTTTTTGATTATTATTTAAACGCTTAATTATTCATAATTACTTCAACAATTACACGATACCATTATTGTTTTTTAATTCTTTAATCACTTCGCAAGTTTTACCCCCAATTTGTAAACCATGCTGTAAACTTTATATTATTTACTCTATTTCTTTTTCTTTCTACAGAAGACAAAAGCTATTGAGTTATGTTTCGACATTATCAATATTTACATTAACTGCAACGAAACAGGCGTATTTGTTTACACCACTCACGCTATTGAAACAAGGATATCAGTTGATAATTCTCAACAGACTAATAGCGAGCTCAGATCCGCAACGGAAATGACGAAACATCCCCAACATCATCATCGTCGTCATTAATTATCACCACCTATAGCGACATTCTAGAACCGTCTCACTCTCCGCGAGAAACTATAACGCATAAATACACACTACACACAAATATGCGTACGCGTATAGAAACTGCACCCACTCTCGAGGCTTATCAACATATTGCGTTTACATTGTTTACGCATGCCGTGCATTCCGGCGTTATGAACTTCCCGTTCGCAATCGACCGGAATCCGGCAGCAGCTCTCCTCTGACGCACGCGCCCTTCACCGCTGGCTCAGGTTACCCCTGTGACCTATCGGTAATTCCCCGAGCTCTCGCGTTACGGTTTACATATACCCATTGTATATTATATACATTATACACGGAGTAATAAATACGCGCGTTGTAATGGAAGACGCGCGTGTTTACGAGTGAGTAATAAGCGCGAGTAACGGGTAAGTATAATATATAAGACTTAGACTGAAAAGCTGTGGGTGAAAAGAGTGTGACGACGCAGCAAAGAGCTATCAAAGTTTCCATTTGCCGATTGTGCGATGGGGTTCGATTTGAAATATATACAGGATGTTGTCGTGCAGAGTGTTAGGTTGAGCTATATAGGGAAATATTGTTCTGCTTAGTATGCCCGGTGCGTATATAGTGGGTGATCTGCTGATGTATCTGCGCCGATGAATCCCGAATGAGAATGTGGGAGCACGCGATCCTCTGTGCCTACGAATTAGGATAATTGAGCACGAGTTTGAAATTGGTTAATACAGGATAACATTTGCCGACGAGTAGATCAAATCGTCACAAGGATTATTAAAAGATACATTTTTATTACCGCTTGGTTATCGTTGCAGATAAATTAATGAACAATAGTATAAACTATATACTCGCTTTTTTTATTCTCTTTATTTTCATTTCTGTGATGAAATACAAATAATCGTAGTACAAATAATATATATTCTAGGAAGAAATTTAAAATTCAGGAAAAAAAGAAGAGGGAATATATTGTTTTCGAAAAATGTTTTTTCGAGCACACACGCACAGTTGCATCTCAATAAGCCGCGTGCAGTGGTTCAGAAATAAAAGTGACATCAGTGTATATTAGATATTGTGCAGCGAACTAATGACGTAATAGAAATCATTACTCGAATACCTCGCGTTGATATAAGCGGTAAAAAACTGAACTTTTATGTATCTTACATAAGCCATGCGCTCGCTTATTTTATATACGTGCAGTATAGTATGTATATATACGCGATTTGACGAGGATTTGCTAGATGCGCGAAAATACATAGGGTAAACGATAGTCAAGGCGACGACTCTCGCTTACGCGCGTCGCTTGAAAAACAGGTCATCACAAATTCGCGTAAAGCATAATATACACGCCGGGGAGAGCATTTATTTTGCGAATCGCATGCGATATATAATTTGTCCTCACGGAATCCACCGAATTTATTTTTAGCGAGAGTATATGAGCAGTGGTGTAGTTGCAGCAGCGTTCATCGTGTGCTCCGATTGAACTGTGCGTAAAACTCCGGACCGGGCTTGTTCTTGTAGACGTGCCGATTGAGGTAGTCCTGCTTCAGCTTCTGTTGCTGCGCGAGCTGTAGGTTTTCCTCCGCAATTTGCTTGTTCAATTCCCTGCAAAGAAATGGAACAATAATCTTACCTATTTTTCTGTACAAACGAGATATATTATTATATTATATGTGCATGTGGTATGTTACGCTCGTCGGCGATCCAGCTCGCGCTGATAAGACTCCGCGGCTCTGGCGTTGCCGTTCATCAATCGATTCCAGTCCTCGTTTTTCACACTCTCCTCGACTCGTGTTCGCTGCAGGCATAGGGAAGAGATGCGAGAGAGAAAATTCGATTGTTAGCGCGGAAATGAATTTTTCCCCGAACGCCTTTTACCCGCACAGTATGTAATTCGATGAATGGCGCAGGCGCGCTGTTAAGTTTATTTTTATTTTATTGGGATTGAATTACGCGATCGGCAGTATCGGTGTAACAAACAATAATTTTCAAAGAACGCCCTATAAATAGTGCGTTCAAAGGGAAACGAAATTAAAAGTCTATATTATTATCGATGAAACGTTATACTGTTAATAAAAACTTATTTTTAATTTCGTCTTTTTGATAAATTTTTTAACGTATTTTATCGTGCGATAATAACAAATTTATAGCTTTATTAATAATGCTATGGCAGTCGACAAAACAATAAATTATGCGTTTATACATTTTGTCCTATTATTGACAATTTAAATATACTTCACTCTTATCTGTCGATGTAGGCCATGCTAATTGATTTTTCTGTTGTTCCGTATTGTTGGCGTACACACATATATATATAATACCAATCGGTATTTAAAAAAGACGTAAAACATATATGACTTCAAGTATCTCAAAAGTGACATAATAACTGATTGTACTGAAGTTTAAACGAATTTCACGCCGCGACTAAACGTATAATTGTTTCAACAAAAAAGTAAAGAAATAAAGATAAAATCTAAGTATTTCGTCAACTGTATACACAGCTGCTACTTTTTTTTTGCATTACCATCTTATTCAAGAAAGAAAAAAACTCAACTCGCGCATAACCCGCTATCACTAAAAAAACTCCATCTCCTCATACACATCATAATCGAATAAAGAAAAAATAGAGTCAAAATAAAAAATCATCCGCTATCTCGCGCTTACGCACATTACAGCGACTCGCTAAACGATATATTACTCATTTTTTTGTTCTCTCTCTGCGCCCGCTCACGTCATCGACAGGAAAGGGAAAGGCGTACCTGTATCTCGTTCTTTTGTCGCGTCTGCTCGTCGCGGACGATTCTGAGCTCCTCGGAGGTCATGCCCTTGTAGCGCTCGGCGAGGGGCCGTCCCGGGCCGCGAGTACTAGCTGCCTGGTCCTTCGCTTCGGTCAGGAAGTCGCCGGTCACGTGGTTGTAGATCTCGGCGCGGCCATCCTCGTCGTCCTGCGCCGCCTGCCAGCGTCGACGTTGTTCCTGCTCCTCCGCCTGTGTTTATTATACACAAAGTACATTAAGTATGGCACGTGAGTCGTATGTGATTGTGCGGCCGTAAAATGGTCGAGGACGACCGGCTGTGTGCAGTGCAATTTTGTAGATATTATATGCAACTTCCTGGTGTGCTGCAGGATATTCGATGCGATCGGTGCGCACTGTTAATTCGGAAAATCGTGATAAGATATATTATGTTATATATATAGGAGGTGCATTGTATATACATGTGTGTGGGTGGGTGGAGGACGAGATAAGCGATAGAGTGACCGATTTGAATCGCCGCGAGCGTGCGTTAATCGCTTGCCGGAGCAAATATAGTTCCTCTCATTGATCCGAGCATCACTCAAAGTTCAAGTATAGATATAGGTTCGACGAATTAAATCGATCGTACGATGTTAATCGCCACGAGCTTTTTATAAATCAAGGATTTGAGAATTATTTTATCGGTGAAAAGAAATATATATATGAACTAGAGGGAATTTCGTTCTCGAATTTTCCAATTTTTTGTGTATCTGAGATAAAGCGTTGTTTACAGTGGTTAATGATTAAATCCGTATTAAGCGTATATAGAATTTTGTTTACTCTATAATGAAAAGATACGGCTCGTGGAATTCGGCATTGGTCTGTTAGGTCTCGTTATAATTTTGGATATTATCTATTTTAATGCTCCAAATAGTTTTGAAGAGTATTATTATCGCCTTTAATTATCTATATGATGTAAGTAAATGATATTCTTATTGATAAAAAATGAAAAATTTCAATTGACTCTTGCCGCAAGTAATTATATTGCCGCTGATTCAGGTTTGAAGTTAATGGATTTTCTACTTCATTCTTTAAATAAATAATTATTTTTATCATTCGATTAAAAAAAAAAACATAAAAAGCTTTAAACAACTCAAGGCTTTCTTGCTACACCAAGAAACATTTTCTGTGTACTTTTTGCGTACAACTGGCCTTTTTATTTAATAAGAAAAGCTACAATAATTTTTATAGTAATTTTTATGATTATCCTAGCAAATTTTACTTTTTGTAATAGTTATTATTTTATGACTGTTCTAACGAAATATGACAATATCAGTCAAACCTGCTACAAAAATAATAAAAATTAACTATTAAAAAGTAAAAATGACAAATGGCAAGTGAATCCCATAGCGCCTCTCAAAATAGATAAATATTTTCTTACATAAAAAAAGTTAATTATTCCTTGCGTAATTACAAAAATTACCTATAAACTGAACCGACAGCGCTACCTCACAATTCAAAATTTCAAAAGACACATAAACCTCAACGCCACCTCATAGCGTCAATCGGGCTGTCTGTCAAAAAAAAATCCCGAGGCAACCGGAGCAGACTCCCGCTACGACCGCGCGTCGTGTAATTGGCTCACCAGGGCACGATTGAACCTCGCGGTGGCCTCGTTCAGTCGTCGACGGCACTCGCGTTCCCCGTCCTCGAGCTGGAGGGCCCGGCGGTCCCGCGAGAGCAGCGCCTCCTGGTAAGCTCGCTCGGCGTCGCGCTGCTCCTGCTCGGCGAGCCGGCGCTCCTGCACCTGCTGCATTATCCAGCTCAGCATCTGCTCCTTCTGCTCCCTTTGCCGACATGGTAGACTCGCGTCTTCGCCCTCGAATCTGGATACAGTGAAATATCGTGGGATTTTTTTAGTGGGTATAGTTTTCATAAAAATTGAGGATAAGAAGCTGCGCTCAAATTTGGTTTGGGCAATTCGATTGGAAAGGGGAGCTTGTACGATTTTATTACAAATCTGTTGAAGGAACAAGTAATAGACACAAGCATTTCATCAGAAAAGGTAAACTTAAGTATATAGATACTTCTACCTACTCTACTTTTGAGTTTCTGCATGACAATATTTTGTTGAAAAGTATATTTACGAGGACAGTATATGAAGTATGGCTACTTGCCAAAGAAAGAGTCTCTTGGTTTCATATTTAAAGTTTTTGAAATACATTATTTCTGTGGCATCAGTTGTTTTCCATATAATTAATGGTTCGTTTATTTTTTGCGCGTAAGGTAGTGGCTTAAGGCTATAATAATTGAGTTCCATAAGCGCATTGACAAGAGGTATTTAACAGCGTAAATTGCGCTTGATTGCAAAAAATGACATTTTGTGCCTCTCAGGGCATACTTTTTTGATTTATATTGAAAAGACCTTTAATTGTAATTTGTTCTTTAAAGACAGTCTTTATGACTATGGTATAAGGCACGACATAAAACTTTAAAGCTTTTATAGCTCCCTTAATTCAAAGCAATTAAAAAATAATTAAACTTTGCAGTGAAAGCGAGCGCTGCTGCTGCGTGTAGCCGAAGTAAGGCACAAAGAGAAGCAGCTTGACGCAATTTAACTTCGAAATTTCCATCATCTCGACTTGCCCAAGAAATTACCTAAATATAGAAATTAGAACAACTATTTGATAAGATATAGCATTATCAATGAACAAGTTATTCCATAACTTCGCGTAAATAAGAAGTATGTTCCCTTTGTTATCTCTCAAAAATAAATTAACCGTATTTACAGCCAATATAAATTTTAACAACCCCCCATAAAACCACAACAAAAGCTGCACATTTCCTACTTCTGCGCGGACGCGGGCCCCACGTCATCGGCGCCAGCTGTCCTCGGCGGCTTCGACTTTTTCAGCAGCTCTGGGTCATACAAATCGAAATCCCTCCTGTACTCCGGCCTCTGATACGTCTGACGAAAAGTGTCGATCTGCCGGTTCAGCTGCCTGCGCTCCTACAACACATCCGCTTATGTGAGTTCCTCGGAAAACAGAGAGAGGGAGAGAGAAGCTTGCTGCTGCGCACGAGAGCCTCGTCCAAACGGCATTCCTGCTCCCTTTCCAAGTCGCGCTGCCGACGCTTCTCCTCCACTTGCTTATCTAGAAATTCTTTGTCTATCTGCCGGACGCGAGTGAATATAGTTTTTTTGGTTAGGATGTAGGTTGTTTTTTTCTTCTCAATCGCGTTATATAGTGAAGAAATGATGATGGGTTTTTTATTCACGTGAATGATAAATACATATAATGAACTTGAGATGGGATAAAAAGTGGTTGATTTTGTTTTGACGTTTTGTGTTGATGCATGCTTCAAAGCTATTTGTAAGATTAGATTTATATTTTTTTAAAGTTTATAAGAAGATTATTTTTTTTTATAGGGGATAAACTTGAATAATTCATTTGAAAGATTAGAAATTGTTATTTTGATCTGAAGTCTATACCATACGCAAATATATAGTCGGTATGAGCGATTACTTTAAATTAAAAAAAAACTTTTTTAAGAATATTATTCTTATTTTTTGAAAACCTGCAAAAGTAAATTTATTGCTGGATCAAAAGTTTTAATTGTTTGGAACATCCATTCGCGTGAAGACTAAATTATATATGTTACGAGGAAAATCTTTTATACGATAAAGTCTATTGAAATTTTTACTATCCAACAATGATTATTTTACATCAACAAAAAAATTATACACGTTTTCGCTATAAGTGCAGATAAACCGGATACATTCAATATAGTTGATAACATAACAAGGCAGATATTTAAGTACTTTAGTGAAATATGGCAATGTTTCTCTCGTCGAGAATATAATGGTTAAAATTTATTACACCTGTTTCATTACAATGTAAATAACGAATGCGATATATATATACAAAAACAGACCTTATTATACACATTAAAAACTAGATTAAAACTGGCTTTGGAACGTTAAAACGAGGTTAATTATTTTTAGGCTATATTTTCGTCAAAACATTAAAGAACAAAAAACTTCTTGACTTTGCAATTCTCGTAAATCATCAACATAATGCCCGTTGCATTTTCAATGTCTATCTCGTCCTTCTATTTTCAATATTCCCACTCTACACACTTGAAAACGTTCCTAACCACTCAAAGTCCACAACTAAACTGTATATGACTCACCCCAATCCTCCTGACTCTCGGATTGAAGATCCTGGCCCTCCTATCCTCCTCGGTCTGTCGCTTCTTCTGGATCGCCGCGGCTACCTTAGCGTCTTGGGCCGTGCATTTCCGAAAGTCCAGCATGATGTCAGCGTCGCGCTATCCTGCGACCAAAAAAGCACCTCTCTCTCTCTCTGTCTCGCAGCGAGTTATGAAGGCGAATAGCAGTCCGAGGGGGCGGACGAAGCGCCGCGTGCCGCGTTGCTATGGATCGTTTGGATTCTCCTAATAATTAACCTCGTCGTATCGTGCCACTGTTGTATATAGGTACAATGCCTGTTCTGGTTTATAAGTATACATTGGATTTTTTTCTTGGGTGTGGCGGATCGTTGGGGCTGAGATTTTTGAAAGCTGTGTGCATTGCAAGGGCTTGATGGTATAAACAAGTTTTATGGACACTGTCGAAGCGAAAATTAGGTTATATACGCGCGCAAAATTTAATGGCGGAGGTTTCGACAAGGGCGGCTGTGGTAGACTTTTTTGCGCGAATGAAATTATTTTAATGACGCTCTTCCTCGTAAAGAGCGGCGATTGTTGGAAGAACATTATATTACATTATTGCCTGGTAATTGAGATTGCAAAGTCCAGAGAGGAATATCAAAGATAGTTAGAGTTACCGAAGTTTAAATATAGCTGTTTGCGAACTTTTATAACGTGGAATAATAAAGTTGGCGAATAATGCATTAATAGAGTTTCGGCGAGCAGGAACATTAGCTTAGAAAAACTCCATTATTATCTGATAGAATATGACACCGACAGCAAAAAAAAAAATTGAAGTCAATTCGTCTCGTGAACTGTTGAAAGTGTGCGTTCGAGTGTAACGTTCGAGCAGTTCCGTAGTATATATGTTACTACTTGAATTGTTTACACGTAGATATTCTACTTTGTCATCGCGGCCATTGTGAACTTTGATCAAGATTTATTATTCAATTTATAGCCGGTCGAGTGAATCGGTTTTTGCTTGCTATAATCACGTAATGGCTCGGTTAGCGCAGAACTATTTTTTTGTATGAATCCTGTCGGTATAGAAGGAGACGGGTTTGCATTCTGCACGTGGCTCGCTTAGAACTTTATATGAAGCTCCGAAATTTTGACGGGTTGTAGAGACTCTATAGCGTATAGTAATTATACTTCCTTAAGTCTGTAGATATACATAATATGCACAAACTTCATTTAGTTTGAAAAGTCTGAGATATGCAGTTTCAACGATGAGCTAATATTCTAAATCTTTTGTATGACACACGAATCTCGAGAAAATGAAAGAGATAAGTTTCCTGACGAAAATATTATCGTTTTATAAGTGTATAATAAAAGACTAGTGCTGTCATTCGAAAATAGATTATAATTCTTAATAATCCAATACAAAGACTCATTGTACATTTTTAATAAATGATGTTTTGACACATAAATTGACAATTTAATTTCTGAAAAAAAACAACAACGGGCAATCCAACATAACGTCAGGTATAATTAAATCACATTTTAATTAAATGTTTTTCACAACAAAAGATGCAACCCTGAGTTACGATTCATCTCTGCAATTGCTGCGTTTGTTTTTTAGAATGTTATTTTCTACGTAAAAAATTAATACGGAACTTGCACTTCCTCCGCTACAAGAATAACACACGCTCTAAATTTAATACGAAGTTAAATTAGACGTGTTTTGCCAGCAGCTGCACTTTTAACATTCAACGCGTTATTTTTGTTTTGAACAAACATTCCTTCAGAGTTCAATAGCACGACTTATCATCCTTCGGATATAATAACAGCCTACTTAGATAATAATAATAATATCAAACACTCAACAATTTTATAATTTAAAAAAATTTTTAAATTTACGGTTCCTTTTATAGTTTGAAGTTCGACTTCTTCCGCACCTTCATTACAAGAACGTGAAAACGTGGGATCCTCGCCGCGTTTATAACCCGACCGCGTCTGCTTTCCAAAACCGTCCAAAAACAAGCTAAAATCCGTCCGCGCATCCTGCGCTCGTAAAAACGCTCGCGCTTTCAGCGTCTCAAAATTTACATCCGCAGCCTCGCTTCCATATACAGCCACATCCATGCTCCGAAGAATCCATCACAGCTTATAACGACATTCTCAAATAAAAAAGAAAAAAAGAAAACCCACACAACCCAAATCCCTATCCACCCTGTATACATGTAACTATAATCATCCCGCTCTTGCGCACGGCTAAGACACGGCGGCGCCCTCGTCGCTCTCTGGTGGGATGACGTCACTGGCGAACTGGGTCTGCGCGTACGTACATCTCCTACATGTATATATATATGTGTAAAGTAACGTGCGCGCGCGTCACGCACACCAACTCGGCATCGGCCGCTCGCGCGCGACTATACGCGAGTCGACGGCGGCGGCAGACAGTCAGTCTAGGCTTGGCGCTCCCCCAGCACGGATCGAAGCGAGAGAGCGGAGCGTTTGCGCGCAGCAGTTCACACAGAGACTTGAATATATATACGCACACAGAGTGTTAGAGCTGCGCAGGCGCACACTATAGAGGAGCAGCAGAAACAGCAGCAGCAGCGCAGGAGAAAGAGAGAAGAAGAAGAAGAAGGAAGAGAGCACAGCAGCATAATATACATATACAGTGTGTGTGTGTGTGGGGCTGTGTGTACCTCCACCGTGCGCGGGGAAAAATCATTATGCGCGACGAGGCGCGTGCGACGGCAGCAGCAGCAGCAGCAGCAGCAGTCGGTGCAGCCGCTGCGGCAGCGGAAATCTCGCGAGCCGAGTGAAAGGGAGAATATACATATATACATGCACTCCACGAACACATCACACACACAGCTACAGTGAGTGCAGCGTTGCGCGGGATAGTCGAGTAGTGCGGTGTGTATCAGAGATAGGGTCCACAGTCGGTCCCCCTTCCACCCACCCAGTAGTAATAGTCGGGTCGATCAGACGAGACGACAGCCCTCTCTCATCCTCTCTGTCTATCTCCCCGCTCATTCACAAACTCTCAAGTGCATATTCGTATACACCACAACACACACAGAAAAAAAAATACGCGGGCGCGCGCGCAGAAAAGTGTATAAGCGCGTCAGTGCGCGGGGGCCCCAGCGGCGGGCCCGTACTGTGTGTGTCAGTATTTATGTGCGGGGCTGACATACTATGAGGCAAGGATGAGCTGCAGCGTAAAGATCGGTGGCGGGAGTGGAGGCAAGAGCTGGACGGGCTCGCAGCGCCGTATAAACGCCCTGGCAGAGGAGAGCAGCAGCGGCGGCGGCCCGATGACTGGCAGCACCAGCTGTCCCATGCTCGGAGGAGCGGCGCCTACGATGACGGCGACCTCGCCCCAGAGGCACTTCGGCAGTCCCACTAGTCACATACATATACAGCAGGTGCAGCTGTCGCCGCGCGCGGTCAAGTCGATGGCCGGGGGCACGACAGCGGCGGGGGCCAAGAAGAGCGAGGACGCGACGAAACTGCTCAAGTACATCGATGAAAACGTGGTCGGCAGGAACGGGACCTTCCTCGGGCCCTTTGGACGCAGGAAAGGTTGGTGTACTATACTTTACTATAGCACACGTGCTTGCTTTTTTCTATTATCTGGCTGCGAGAGTGTGTGTGGGAGGGGAATAGGAGTGTGTGGATTCAGGGTAGGGGATGTAAGGTCACAGGTACGTTCGTAGACTTTTCAGAGAGGGGCTGGGAGGGGTTAATCTGTCAGTGCCAGGGTTCGCGCGCGGATTTTTGTGCTTTCTTTATTGCTGCGGGCAAGAAGTTGGAAAATGATGATGTATGCGCGGTGGGGAGGCCGGAGCTGCTGCTTTTTTTTACTGGAATTGTTTATTTTGCCTGATAATGGCGCATGGTAATGCGCAGGCAGGAAGGAAAAACTAATTATCGACGAATGGGTACCTTGGAGTGCACGACGGTTACGTTGTAGAGTTGAATAATATTGGCAAACGGTCGCTTTTACAAAGTTTATCGCGCTTGATGACAAAAAGTTTTATATACTGCGTTATTTAACGGTAGCACAGTGCGCACGGGTCGAATATTGTTGACTATACCTATACATATATTATATACTGGCGCGTGATAAGCTTTTTTTCTGCGCTTTCTTTATTATCGAGGCGCGCGAGCGAGCGTATCATATTCCAAACATTCGGCATTTGTTCAACTGCGCGGGACGCATATTTCTCGCGCAAAACGTTATTATGTGCGTGTATCATTCGCTCGAGTGAATTCCTATCCAATAAATACCGACGATCCGCTGTGCAAATTTGATTAGGCAAAAATTGTTAATCCACGTGCGAGTATTATTATTTGACTAAGTATTGAGATTTCCACACCGGCTCCGTCAACCGACAATGCTGGAGCACCAGCAAATTGCATGTACTTATATACATCAGCACAGCGTGTTTTTCGTGCGTCTGTACAAAGCCTCGCATTGTTGACGCGGGGTGATGATGATTTTTTTTCGACAACGGCGTTTTTGCTCAAAGCTCGTTATCGCGCAGCGTGCGAACAGGTCATCCCCGCCGCCCACTTAGCAAAACAAACGTCGCGTCCCCTCTTTCTCTATATAATCTCTCGCTCATTTACATGTCGTTCGCATGCACGCGCGCGTGCGCCGCGCCGCCTCGTTTTCGCGTTTTTGTTATGAAAAGCAGCAGGCAGGCAGCTGCTGCTGCATCGATGTTACACACATGATGCGCACTCCTACGCGGCGTTCAGTTTAGCTGTGCGCTCGCGTGGTGAGAGAAAAAAATATCCACAGCCTATATTTATATACTTATACCCACTTGTAATTTTTTTTTCTTCATATTAAATATCCTTCTCTTTATTTATTCCAGCGGGTATAATTAAAAACCCTCGAGGCTCCCTCCCCCCGTTCATTATTTTTACGAGCGCTTTTTCGCGGGCATCGCGCCAAAAGACATTTTTTGTTCTTTCTTCGCGCCCATCAAAAGCCAGCCTCGTACCGTATACTAGCACGAGAGAGATATTCGCCGAGCGTTTGTTGACCCCCTTACGTGATGATGCAAATTGGGTTTTCGATCTCTTCCCCTCTCTCCTAGGAAAGTTTCGCAGCACTGCACGTGTGTGTAAGTACAAACTCTATATACCTGATGTCACGCTCGCGTGGAAGCCCCTCCACGTTCGCGTGCAGCGAGCGAGCGTGAGCTTTGGGTTATATATACGCGAGAACCGAGCACTGCAGAAAAAGCGTGTAATGCGATGGCAGGAGTGTATATGTAATGGTCTTATGTGCGGTCTGCGGGAAAACGCGGGAATAGAGTTACCTATATTATATATGCTGATTTTACGTTTCGGGCGTGGAGAAAACTAAATCTGGCGTGTGTAAGTGAGGGGGATAATTTAAAAGACGATGATCGGTGATGTCAGTGGGGAAAAATAAAACGACGAGCTCGAACTATTTTGTTTGGCTGATTTAATTAACTGAGCTGTGTGTATTAAATTCGGCTGATTAAATCGGCCGATAAATATAAAAATAAAGCGGACGATCACGCGGCCATGAGATTCTTTTATTCTCCGCTCAAAGTGTCTACTTGGAAATTTAGTTGGATTATATATCGGCGGTAAATACGTCTATAAAAAGATACAGGAGAGGTCGTTTAGCACGAGGGCTCGTCAAAAGTTTTATTTATAATTAGAGCGAGCTTTATATACGTTAATCGACATTTTACGTCTACTTCACAGTTACTTAACAAATACTCTCGTTTCCATATGTAAAAAGCTTCGAAGAGATCGTTAAACTTTGAAATTCCACGCAGCGTTCACCACCCCGTCGCGCACGAAAATAACTTTTCGAAAATTCAGAAATAACCGCTGGTCGGAAATTTTTCCAAAGTTGCTCACGACACGCTTTCGAATGGAATACCCCTGCTTTGAATATATACCTATACGAAAGAAAAAAAAATTGGATTTTTACACCTTTATTTTCGTTCGAATCTAACTCGAGCTAAACCCGAGTGTCAACATTGACGCTCATTCGAATTCAGGTGTCAACACACTTCACGCACTCCGTATTCCGAGCGCGAACTCGTCGCAGGTATTTCAATGAAAGAAGGCAAGGTATATACGCCGGCCACGATAAGCCTCGTATAAGAGAGAGACACACCGAGAGACTTTCAGATCCGCCCCGCAGCGAAAAAGTTCCCGGCGTGCTAATGTGCATTAACTTGCATCTGATTTGCATGCAGCGCTTACAAAAAAAGTCCCCCACTCACGTATTATATCGGAATTCGCAAGGAGGTTTTTAAGAGACCTTACTCGGCTGCGGCCATATAATGCCACAGGTATTAAGTAAGATAGGATTATCTCTTGCAATTATCTCTCGCCTATATTATACACGCTATAATGCTATTCCCCCACGGTACAAAACGAGTTTAGCTTCTAAAATTCGAAGCAAAAAAAAAAAAACTCGCTCGACAGCCGTGAATCACTCTTCATGCTCAAACAGGCAGATAAAAACGAAAAAGATTCTCCGATATCTCTGGAAAAAATATTTCGCAAATATATATACGACGCAGCTTTCTCCACTCACATATACAAACGCGCGCACGACATACACTCCACTATATAGTCTCGGATTCGGACAGGGCCGCGAGACTGCCGCTATAGATAACCATCAATGCCGCTCTGTTTATTTACGCTCGCTCGAGAACTCGGGAAGAAGGAAAGAGACTCGACTACGTCGAAAGCCTCGCCTCGGCTCGCCGATTAGATTAAAATTCTCCGGGGAGCTCGTTAGCCGCACACCACACGGCCGTTGTATGTCTCGCGCGACATTTCCCGACGAGGCCACGTGCAGCAGCAGATATCGATACGTGTGTGTACTGCCAGACGACGAAAGAGAGAGAGAGAGAGAGATTCGCGGTTGGCGAATTGGAGCGTGCAAAGTCCTCGGATGATGATGCTGGCAATATTCGAGAGAGAGAAAGAGTTTTTCACCGAGTGTGGGCGAGAGTTTTCTCCTTCGGTTGCTGCAGCTCGAGCCGGTTTAATTGCAGTCTTTAGACGCGGCTGCTGCTGTAAGAGGGGAATGGGTTCGATGAATCTTTTTGTCTGCTTTCGAGCCAAAAATCTCTCTCGAGGGTGATGCGTAAATATTTATAACGGGAGGCCGGGCTAAAAATAAAAATACCTTTTTCCAATATTACACGGGCTCGTGTGTGTATCATTTTGAGCGATCGGATGCTGCGCGAAACGAGACAAATTGTGCTCGCTTAATCGCCGCAGGCTCCGAGCCAACGAGACAATAGCTTGCTTTTTTGTGAAGAGAAGACTCACGACTATGTGTCTGTACGTAGACAGGCTTACGAGGCATACTGCTACGTATTCTTCCTGAAATATTTGTAGCGTGCAACAACCACATCCATGGCTCATTTACCGGTATTATTTAGATATCGTCGCGCGATAAATTAGTCACTTATTCGACACGGTGACTAGAGACTTTCTCTCTTCTTCGCCCTCGCTATGTGTCAATAATGTGCATATCTCTTCCCCGATTATTCATATTTTTGCGATTATTTATTGGCTCGCGGCCGTGTTTTTTCGCGATCACGAGAGAGAGTAGAGAAAAAAGAGCATCATCAGCGACAAGAATGACAACAAAACCCGGAGCTCTCATGCTGGCGGCAAACGCGAGAGATATTAAAACTGGAGCATTGGATTTATCGTCGAAACAAGTCATGTGTGAGTCTGTCATCAGCGCGCGAAGAGCAACGACACAATGCCTGTATGCTCATTCTTTTTTAGCTGTGGATAATTAAAAAAAAGGGACTGAGAGAAAAACACATATGCGTGTTTTCGCGATAGTGTGGTTTACGAGGACAGCGATCTCTCTTTGCTCCCTCTCGCTTATCGAGCATCAGGTATATTATGTACAGCAGCGGTTTTCTTTCGCGTGCCACAAATAGATAGACATACACACATCTCCCAAAAAACTCGCTCTCGGCAAATATTTCCAATCGCGCCTCGAGCAAACAGCCTGTACGTGTGTGTGCTACCGAAAACATCTCTGTCACTCTTCCCCGACACACACAATGCGCGATCGCAGATATACCAACAGCGGCAGCCCGGAATTACGTAACACGTGTATACACAAACATGATATACACGCACAGCTCCGGCTCGGAAAGTCCAATTTATTGCTTATCTGATAACGCGGGCTAAGATCTCCTATGCTATATTGGTACGCCTCGTGTCTCTCATCCACGTGTTTGCTTCGTGAGCGCGAGATGGAAAACGAACGGCTGCGCGCAGATGAGAAGTTTTTCGTCTGAAAATAAAATTAGATATACACGCGGCAGAGAGGCCGTACGATTATATCGTGCGAGTAATTTATTGTTGCCAGTTGTTTTTTCCAGACGCCCGTGCTCCTATTATCTGAAAAGTAACACAGAAGCTCTGCTGCGAACGTCGAGAGGAGCGAGAGAAGAATTATCATTGTTACTATTTTCTCCGACGCGCAGAGAGTGTAATGCTCGCGGTTGTTTTGCTCGCTGAATTTCAATTGAGCCGCGGTGATAATAAAAATATCGAGGGATTTTTATTTTCAAAGCCTCTTATATATCTAGAGGCTATGATTAATTGAACGGCGGGATCGGTCGAGCATTCGCTTCACACACACACAAAAATAAATTTGAATTATTAAACGCTCTCTATAGCATACAAATGTTATATATACAGAGGCAAACAAGAAAGTTGGCTTTTTCGAGCCATTAAGCTTTATCGCCGCGAGCAGAAGAGGCGTGTAAACAATTCTAACGAATTTAATCGCTCGCTCGCTGTGAGTATTTATCTGCTGAATAATTTATCTCGCGACAACTAATTCAGAGCCCGCGCGATTATTTTGGCCCCTCCACTTTCCGCGCGTCTTTATCGAGAGCTACGCACGTATACTCGCTAATTCCACTTGTGGCGACTACTAAAGACGAGATTATTTACTCACGTGAACTCTTTTTTTCGAATTCTATTATATACCTATATATATTTATCGGTTTGCGATATCGCTATAAGTTATCGGTGTGTGCTTTGTTTTTTTAGCGCTCCGTATACAGGCGGTTTTTAAAGTGTGTTAGTTAGTCAACGATAACGATCTTTAATTTTACGGCCGGATATATATACTTATAAAAAAATATCTATTTTCACGGCCTGCGCGCGTGTATATAGTAGCAAATACCATAATCTCTCGCCGATCATAAACTATTACGATTTATCGCGATTGTAAAAGTATCAATCGATATTATACAGATAAAACTTTCACACTTCAAACAATATGTTATTTATTGCCCGATACTCTCAAGACCGTCGCAATTTCTCGCAACAAACCGCATATAGACACACACGCAGGACCTAATTACCTATAACCGTAACCCAATAAGCGGCACCGAAACCAGCGATATAGGCATGCTATATCTATGCTAGACCACCACCATCGTCCTTTCGAAATTCGATTTAGCTTCTGCTGCATGTACCACGCGTGCGGTGTATATACATCATGATCTTATCACGTGAGCGCGCTTACATAATTTTCCCGCTCGCGCGGTTTTGTTTTGCGCTACGCGAACGAAGGGAACCAAAATTAATTAGGAGTATAGGAGAGACGACGTGTAATTGGTCCTGTGCGGGGAGCAGTTGGCTTCCTCGTGTTGCGTAAAAATCTTAGCGGAAAAGGGAAATTGAAAGATTGATGGGTTTGGATAGGGCGGGTCTTTCTTTCTTCTGGGATCGGGGAAATTGATTTGATTCCGTAGATGTTGATTGTAGATATATTGATATATATATACTAATCATTGAATTAGTATATTTTTATATTTTTATTTATTCTGTATACGTACGCCTTCTGTTAATTACGGGATTGACGAATTGGAAAAGCCATATACATAGATTTCACATTTATGTGCATCGCGTAACCGAGTAGTATTTTTTTACATAAACACAAACGTTCTCCAACGTATACACTTAGAAGCCTACGTAATCCTATACCACGACAATTTACAGAGTCCCGAATAAAAATGCCGCAATTGTTCTCTTGCAAAAATGCAACAGCCAACCTCAAACCTCGCTCGCACACACTTCTAAATAAATTTGTACATATACATACAGACACCAACAGAATCGCTATTTCTCTCTCCCTCGTCGCGAGAGAAACAGCTTTCTCCTTTTCAGCCAAACCCGAGTAGTAGTGTAATACAACCACGGCCGCCGGGAGTTCCATCACGATCGCGCACAATGACCTTATACAATGTCTTCGGGAATCGTAGGTGTGTGCACTCTCCTCTCTCACGGCCGCTGGTTTCCTTCCATCCGACCGAAGAAAGTCTTACATAACGCGCGGAAAGAGAGACAGCCCGCGTCGTAAATTACACGTCGCCAAGCGTGTGTCCTGTCTCTTTTTGCGGTATATTTATAAACGTTCTCCCGCGCTGTTTTGACGCGGCGCGTAAACAAAAATCTTTATTGGGGCACGCCAAAACGCGAGGGGCGAGACAGAGTCTATGCGATAAATCGCAAATCGTGGGGGATGGACGCGAGCTATTTCGGATGTGGTTATACTGTGTCTTCATTCTTTTGTATCTTTCCTCGACCACGCTTGTGTATTATTATGGTAGACCGGAATTTCACGAAGGACTGCAGGTCTTATCCCGGATTTTCAGAATCGGATCCCACGTGATCTTTTCAGCTGTTACCTTTGCGAGCTGTAATAATGTCCATAAAAGGCGTCTGACGCGCGTCGTACCGCTATACCACTGGCTAATTAAACATCACGTGTTAATAATGCGCTGCTAACTCGCCGTGAATATATAAGTGTATATCCGATACTTTTGAAAACGCACGATTCATTAGCATAAACCGATCGGGCCGTAAACATAAAGTTTCAAAGCTCTTTTCTTTTTCTTTTTTTTTACTCGAGAGAGGCTTAGAACTATTCGTGTAAACCACGAGGAAACTTTTGAGTCTTGGGTTCGCGCTGGGGATATCTCGAATTACGTTTTGAAAATATGCAGTTAGCGCGCGCCGCGAGAAGTGAACGTATAGGTATATAACACGAAGCCGCGAGCGCCGAGTCGCGTTTCAAAGCTATATTTATTAACAACAAATGCGATTAAAATATCAGTGTCAGTGGTTTAATGCACTTGTTAGATATGCATTAATCTCTCGAAAGCCCCGTGATGTAGTAAGACCGCGCGTATATATAGGCCTCGTTAATTATAGATATAAGTGTTCTTATATATCAAAAGCGAAGTACTTATAGAACAAAATTTTTCTAAATTAAAAATACTGTAATAAACCACCTACAACAAAATGAAAAAAAAATGGTATCTAGCGAGTGAAACATAAATGAGCAGTTAAGCGCGCGCGTTTTATACGCGAGAAATAAAATCCTTTTAAAATTCCACGCAAACGAATTCCCCAACACTGCACGCAGCTCGTATGTCTCGCAAACACGGCGTTATATTGAACCCCCTCCGCCTCGCTGATCGCCTCGTTACCCTCTATTTGCAAAATATAAAATCCACATAGCTAGCCAGCTGCGCGGGTCTGCGTTTATCTCGATCTCTTATACAAACGTCGACGATGTAATTCAATCGAGCTCCTCTCGCTCGCGCGCGTTCCATGCGCTTTTATTATTTCGAACAGTAGCCTCGGATGTTCCGGGACGACACTGCCGGAGACGGAGAAGAAGAAAAATTGTGACGCGCGAGCGCTTGAAATCAGGGTTAGTACAACGCAGGAGATGCATCTTCTTTGTACCAGTAATAACCGGTGCCTATATACATAGTACGCGAGACTAGCAGTAGTCTTAAGCTTAATCTGGCAGATGACGACGCGTCGTCGTTTCGTTTTCAGCTAATGCGCGCGCTATATATAGTATATACCCGCTGGGCAGGAAGCGAGCTCGCGTGCACATGCCTCTCTTCTTGAAATCGTCCCCGTAGCTGTGCCTCACGTGCGTAATATTATGCATAAGCACATATGTACATGTAGGTATATGGGTAACACGCGCGCGCTCGGCGCCAGTACATATAGCGAATCCAGTTTCTCCGCATTAGTTATTCAATGGTATTGCGGCCGGCGCAGTATATAACGCAGCGCGCGCGCGACACTTGACTATCCGACTCTATATACTGCAGCTACTCTACTCGGAAGAAAGTCAACATACTAGTGTGTATACGTTATACACACACATGTTCGAGAGAGCGCCGCACCGTCGTAAATATATAACAGTGCGTGCGTCGGTGACGTCATACCCCTCGTGTGGAGTTGTTTACGCGCAACTGACTCGCGACGCGCTATGGAGAAAGAGGGGAAAGACTATACGTTAGGTATAACATGAGGAAGAAAGAGAGGTGCTAAACGACGAGAATTGGATGCCTATATACGTGGCACACGATGATGATGTTCATTGACTGAAGATGGTATTTCGCGTAAGATGTATTTTTGGAACCAAGGGAGCGACGTGGCGCCACGAGTATAAACGCCCACGCGTGATATGCTTATGAAGGAGTCACGGCCGCGATGGAAAATAACCTCGCGGATTAGTTTATTTCGGGACGCGGATTATCCGATTCTTGTATAGACAATTTTAAGGTGGCCGCCGCACGTGTGCGTGTAGATTTCCGTGTTTTTATTCCCGTTGAGTTCCAGTATAGAGCTGTGTCTTACATAAGACGCCAAAATATTTACACGAAAACAACAGGCGCGCGCGACACCATCCTCTTTAATTCCTACTCCCACACAAACAAGTTCGTCTGTCTTTAACCCACGCGCTCTGTGTCTCACCGCAGCGCAGGGCCAAACCATCACGCGTGCCAACCCTCCGTGCAGCGTCGTAAAACTTTACGAGGCACGTCGATTCAAGTCATTCACGAAATCCTCGCGATAACACAGCACGCATATATAAATTCGGAACTTCCCTATGTATACAACCGATCATCCTGGATCACTCGTGCGTACGCGCAGAGACTCCTAAATCAGTCTCCTCGTGTAGAAAAACAAAAAGCTATAGATGTAGGTATGCGAATTTATACACGCCTGACCTCGGCTTTTAAATCGGGCGAGCGCGGCGCTCGTGTAAGTTCCATGGGCGCGAGAGCCGATGATTCCTGCTCCCGAATTAATCGCACGCGCGTGGAGAGCGGGAATGTCAACGATCCCCGGGCGCGTGAGTATAGTACGTGGTGACGTAGTTGTACGGCTGCTGCCACGTGCTCGTATACATAACGTATTCGTGTATGTATATATACGTACGTCCGCATACTTTCTCTTTTTGTTTACGTCGTATTGGCTAGCTACGACAGTGTAGTGGGGCTGTCGATCGATGTCGCGTGAGTCGTTTCCTTTTTATGCGTGGACGTATATATATATATATATAGCTTGACCAATACTAGCGCGGGGCTTGAATGGAATTAAGCAAATTTATAACGAGGGGTGGAGAAGAGGGGAAGTTTATTAATGGCGATGAGCTCAGAGCGATGTTGTGTACGAATTTGTAATTGGGCTGCGATCGCGTGCGGGGAATCGATTGAGATGGGTGATTATCGTAATGGGAAGAGGGATAGAGAAGTATCTATAGTCATGAATTTAGATTGAATATGAAATAAAGCTGCGGAGTCGAGGAGGAGACGATTGGTTTTCGAATTTCGGAGAGAGAAAACCGTTATATAGGTAGTCGGGATGTGTTTTCCAGTGCGCGCGGGATTTTTGAAAGTCCAATGAACAATTCATATGGACGCGTGGTTGGGGGGATTTCGCGAATTTGAATACGCGAGGAGGCTTTTTGACACGGAAATAACAGTTTTTTCATTCGAGTCGAAAGCTGTGTTTGTTCAACCTACTTTTTTTTTGGAAATTTTGTGTATAAATTTACGCACACTGAAGAAAAAACATGCGTGATTACAATCGTTTTTTATCGATTACTTGTAGCGCCTTCAGGCCGATGAAATCATTATTTTTATAATCAAACAAAGAAGACATCTCGTACTTGTTAAACCATATTTCTTTTCTTATAATCGAACAACGCTCCTCATAAAAAGCCGCAGCAACACGTAATATCCCAACCTCGCGCCCGGACAATCCGGCGCAATTTATCTTACGACCTTGCTCCTCGTAAAAACACTGCAAAATTAACTCCGGAGCACGCGCAGCGCCGCCGTAAAACAAAATCCGCGCCGTATATGCGCCAATATGATTAAAGAAGCAACAGCAACGTATATATGTAAGTATATATCGCAAAAACTCTACTCCGCGCTGACGAAGCAGAAAAGCTCGGAGAAAAAAATAATTTCGGCGCGAGCAAGAGGAAAATTGCTGCACGGAGACTCGTCGTCGTACTTAATTGTTGCGTGCGGAGGTCAATATTGTATACGCGATGTCTTGCGCGCGCCTTGACGAGCGAAAAAAGGAAACTGTAGTGTAGCCTTTGCCTGTCGTTAAATCAGGTTCTCCGGCGACCTTTTTGTATGTGCGCGCGCGCGGAGAGGCAATTACTTCCTCCTTTTCCTCTCGGTCGACGTTTATAGCCTTTTTGCCACTGTTTGCACGCGTCTAAATTTGACGCAAACTCGTGTGTATGCAGTTAGGAGGAAAAAGGAGCTGTAATGAAATTACCGGCGCAGTGCACTTTCTGTTTGACAAATTAATCAGTGGATGGCCGGCTATCGCTCGTAGGGGGAATTTTATCGCCGTCAATCACGCGCGTTATCGTCGTCCTCAGCATCGCCGGTCGAGCTACGTTATACTGTAGCTCGAGTATTTAATATAAGTATAATACAATTAAATACAAGAGCTGCGCTCTGACGGCGCGATGACAGCTATCCTCGCCTCGGAACTGTTATAAGGTTACGTATGAAAATTCCCAAAGGAATGTATTGTATCGTATAGGCACTTTTTTGTGTCCACGCGTATATGATGTTTTATTTTATCGGTAACTGACCCTGGCGCCTTCGCGACCGCGACGACTCGTATATATACCGATAAGCCGCATCGGCATTTGCACGACGACAACAGCCGTTGACTTTTCGAATTAACGCACGAACTAAACGCCTATAATACTCATGCGTGGTCTTGTGCATTTACAGCCGCAGCGACAAACATCGATGCACTCGCGCTATCGTATGCGGTTCTCTTTCAAGGCTCTTAGTCGTTCGTAGAGGAAAATACAGTATAGGTTGCGCGTCTTAGTATTCATACTTATCTGCCGCGTCACTGCGCAGCTCGAAAGAATTATATACCGGCTCGGGAGATTTACAGCGCGATGAAGTTTTCTCTTCATTACCGGGAAAGGGTTTCCAGTTGTTGCCGTCGCGTATACTTACGTGTCTATGCATGTATTGCGAAATAATATTGACAATCGGTGTACACGAGAGAAGGAAGAGAAAAAAATGCGCGAGTGAGTGCGCTGATTCGCGCGCGGTCGATAGGACACGCGCGCCCCTCGGGAATTCGCGGGCCTTTGTTTTCGATTCGCCAAGTATTTTCTGGGGCGATTATACTTAGTGTACGAGAAATTGCGGTCATGTATGTATATCAATTTTGGAAGGCTATATTAAAGTGCATGAAAAGTCAGCTGCTCGAATAACAGTACAATGAAGTTTAAAGGCTATTGAATGCGCTACTGCGCCGGTGGAATGTCGGTTTAAAAGAACCTTCAATAAAGAGAATAGCAAGGTAAAGTTCGTATGAAACTACGTTATTGCGAAATTTCGCGGAGATTTTAAATGAAAAATATTACTTTTATTACATCTCGAGGTCTTTTAAATTTAGCGGAGTATATAATAACAATAAACTCGACTGTAAACTTTAATACTTAACTCCTCTTGATTCTTATTTCTCGTCGCCGCAGCTATAAGATACATTACTTTTACTGTAATTTTACGACGACGAGGATCATCAGCCTTAATTCAAGATCCATTAAATGCAATAAAATCGTAACACCCGCGGCCGTAGTTATATAAATCATAACGATGAATTTTCTCTTCCCCTCGCTTTTACGGAACTGATGGGCGTTCGCTTTTCCGGCTTAGTTATATTATATTCGCGCGCTTTCGATCGATCATTCCCGTACTTATATGTCTTGTAGTAGAGAAGCGAGATCGTCCTTCCCACGGATATCTTTATCATTCCGTCGTCGCCTTTCGAAAGTTGTGATTGATCGCTTATGATTAGACGGGCGTGTGTGCGAGATGTAATACGGAAATTTATACTCGCGGTAATTATAAAGCGATCTCCGTGCCAACTGTGCGAATGTATGTACGCGAACTTTGAAAATTCATTCCATCCACTTTAATTTGATAGTTGATATGTGTAAGGGGCCATATATTATATA
>JAPYZO010001461.1:0-24945 GCA_030522905.1 Torymus flavipes
GTGATTGTGATAGCACTTGCGTGTGTGTGTGTGTGTGTTTCTCCTCTTCTCTCCGCAAATCCGCGAATCGCATTCTCGTGTCTGTTCCTGGCTTCCTGCATATAAGTACGCATACAGTTCGCTCGTGTGTATATATAATTTATTGTACAGCACCAGTTTTGTATACCTACGATAGTTCGACAGGCGAGAAAGGAATGGGTCTTTGTCCTGCACGCTATTCCATCGGTGGGTGTTTAATTATAATTGTACAGAGTAATAATCATTGTCACTCGTCTCGTTAGCATTTACTTAGTTCGTTCGTCTTATAAAGAAAACGATTAACATTTGTCTCAAATGCATTTGGATCATTTAATATACTAAATGCTCTATATATACATATATATTTTAGATTGAAATTAGAGGTAAAATATGTCGTTTTGCTGTTATCTCATTGTTATTTCCAATGCATTTAAAACTATAAATTAGAACAATATTGGTTACTATATAGTGTCTCTTACGTCAGATTTTGTATTCGTCCAAGACTGCCTTCTTTTTACTAAGTAACTAAATTTCTAACTAAATTTAGGTATACAAATATAGGAGTTTAAAAATATACCTATTTATACACACAAGTATATTGAAGCAGTTTCGAATTTCAATGTAACAGATTTAATGAAAATATCTTATTTTATTAATATTGAATATTTTTGACAAAAATTATTTTATTTTCAGATCATGTGAGATTTGGTTTTTGTTACTTTACAATACAATTGGTTCATACCTAGTCTTACATTTTCAAGTCAAATTATAAACATGGCCGATTTAACTGGAAAGAAAGAACAAAATGATGAACCCATGGAAGAAACATCAACAATAAGTACATTCAAAACAAACGCCTGCATCAATGAACCATCAGAAAACAGTACAAATATGGACACTGTAGAAAAAAAAGATACAATTGTTAGTGAACCTATGGAAGCATCAACAAATGAAGAGCTTACAACTTCAGTTGGGGAAAAGGATAATAATGAAGAAAAAAAAGAAGCTGTGGAAAAGTCATCACTAATGAATTCTGGAGAAATAAATGAGGAGAAACACAAATCAGAAAATCCAAATAAACATAAGAATAAAAAAAAAGAAAAATCAAAAACTATCAATGAGCTTGTGGGAGAAGCATCATTTATTAATGAAAAGCCTACCAGTGAATCCCATGAAAATAAATTGACTAATTCTGTCGAAAATGTAACAAAGCGATTGAAGTCTCAAGGTTAATATTTCATTCTAAACATTTAGGTTATTATTATTTCTTTTCTTTTCTATTGTAAATATTCTTACAGAATGCAAAAAAAGTTCTTTGAACAAATCTGATGATAGTGATTCAGATGAAGATTCTAGCAAACGACAAAAATTAAATGAATGTCAAGAAACTAGCTCTATAACTAATAGCTCCCAAGAAAGTAACGGTCAACAGTCAAATTTTCGTAAACTTAAGGCAAAATATAAGAAGCGCAATTATCGCAGTCAAAGCAATTCTAGCGATCATTCAGATGAGACTAACGAGCCAGCTAGACAAAGTGAAGAAACACATGAAGAATCTAGTTCTTCTGAATCTATTGAATTTCAACCAGATGAAAGAGAGGATTTTGTTAATAGTTCTGATGAAAGAAGTGAAGTTCCAGAAGGTATTGATTTAATTAAAAAATTCCATTGCAATTTTGTACCTTATTAATTTTGAAAAATTTATTCCATATGTATAGGTTACAGAAAGTTTTTATTTTTATATTTTAAATATATTTTCTTTTCATTAGAAATAATAGAAATGATTTTTTCTTAAGTAATTTTACCAGTTATTAAGAATAATACATTTTTTACTGGTTTTTAATAAAAAAAAGTACAATCCTCAATTTTGCTTCTGCTTGTTATCAAATAAAAATTAATTTTGTATGTGGTAATTGATAGATAATGGTGACTCAAATGAATGGACAACTGCTAGTGAAGATGAAATCGATGAAATTCCAGCTGTTTTGCAGAAAGAACCATCAAAGTCAGATTGGGCTATTGTTAAAGATGTTATTAATCGACAAATTGGATCTAATAATACCATCCCAAGTCGATTTTATAGTTCACTTCATGCAGTTCAACGTTTAGAACTCATGTATAAACTAGAAGAACATCTTGTAAGTTTCTTATTAAATTATCTTATTCTATTTAAAAATTAATTTCTACATAAAATGTTGTATTGGATAAATTGATGGCAAATTAAGAGAAGATAAATTTGACCCTAATATTTTTATAATTCTATGTATTTAATCTTTGCAGGGATGCGTGAATGCTTTAGGGTTTAATCAAAAGGGAAATCTCCTGGCAAGTGCCTCAGATGATTTAACAATAACAATTTGGGATTGGGCAATAGGAAAAAAGCGTGTAGCTCTACAAACTGGTCATCGAAGTAATGTTTTTCAATCAAAATGGTTACCTCTTGATATGGAATGTTTTGTAGTATCTTGCGCTCGAGATGGACAAGTGCGTTTAATTGATGTTAAAACTGGTGTTACTCGTAAATTAGCTCAACATCGAGCAGTTTGTCATAAAATAAGTACACATTTGGATTTGCCTCACATAGTACTTTCTGCTGCTGAAGATTCTAAAGTTCTATCCATTGATGTTAGAGAAAATAAACCAACAAAGTGAGAAATTGTATTTTTTATAAATTTTCTTAATTATTTTATTATATCTCTACAAAAAGTTTTTAATTTCATAATAATTATATACCATATTTATGATTTTAGATTATTATCAGTTATAGATAATGACCAAGAAGTAGATCTTTATAGTATCCACTCTAATCCTCTAAATAATTTTGAATTCTGCGTCGCTGGAAGAACGCGTTCAGTTAAAATATATGACAGAAGGAAACCTACAGCTCCTTTACATCAATTATGCCCAAAACATTTAGTAAGACATAAATAAGAAGAAATATAAATGTACTAATCTTGTATTTGATCAAATATTTTTTTCACCAAGCTATCTGATGAACTTGCCCATGTAACATGTGCTGTCTACAATCATAATGGAACTGAAATTGTAGCCTCTTACAATAATGAAGATATTTACTTATTTGATACAGCACCGTGTCACAGTGGTGACTATGCTCATAAATATCAAGGACATTGTAATAGTGTTACTGGTATGATCATTTAATATAAAAATAATTTATAGGAATAGTTTCTTTCAAGATTTAATCGTTATTCTTAAACATTTCTCTAGTATTTTGATGTTTATATAGCATAATTATTTTAAAAAATCAATATTTTCTTTATGCAGTCAAAGGCGTCAATTTCTTTGGACCAAATAGTGAATTTATTTTATCTGGCTCAGATTGTGGTAACATATTTATTTGGGATAAAAAAACAGAAGCAATAGTTCAATGGATGCCTGGAGATGAACAAGGAATTGTATGAATTTTATAAATATTTTCTAGCAATTTTAGATTCAATATAACGTATATGTATCAATTTTTTCAAAATGTTTTATCAACTAAAATATGCCAAATAATTGTCACAAGTAAACAAAAAATTGATTGGTAACAAGCAAAAAAAAACGTTAGAAATTAGAACCAAAAAAATGTTGATGTAAAAATCTATAATATACATTTCTGGAATGGATTATTGGAGTTAACAATCAGATGTAGAGTCATCTCTATATATACCAAAAATTATTAAAAACTAATAAAAAAATTATTATAGGCTATCATAATAAAAATTTAATGAAAAAATTGATGATTGAGATTAACATCTTATGAAAATGTAAACATTGAAAAAGCACTATAGTAATTAAAATCATTGATATGTTTAGGTCAATGCATTAGAACCACATCCCCATATTCCTATTTTGGCAACAAGTGGTCTTGATTATGATGTAAAAATATGGATACCATCACGTGAAGAGAATCCTAATATAAAACAACAATTGCAAGCAGTAAGTGTTCAATATAATAATCACACATAAACAAAAACAAAGATTAATAATATTAATATTGGAGTTTTATTGGTTAAGTGTGTGAAGAAAAATTTAACAGCTCGAGCAAAAATTATTGGAGAAAATGACAATGCTTTTGATAGTCATGTTTTATGGATCATGTTAAGGCATATTCGTCAAGGAGAAAGACGGAGGGTAAAATATGTTATATCTTAATTTTATAAATAGTTTATAATAATATGTAGTAGTAATTAAAATTTTTTATTTTGTAACTAGGATAATTATTATTTACATATTGAAATTATAATTTTCAATACTAATAATAGATGATTATAGGAAATATAACACATTTTTCTAATTTTTCAATATTTATTCTATTTTTAGCAGCTAGTTGCACGAAGAGCTAGAAATCAAAATTTATCTGGTGATGATAGTGATATTGATGATGATGGAGAAGATGATGATTTTAATGATGATGATGATGATAATGATGATAATGATGATGTTAATTCTTCCAGTTCAAATGATAATTCTACTGATAGGGATGACTCTGAAAGTTAAATTTGCTTAAAAATATCATTTCTTAGTCATGTAGAAAACACAATTTTCAAGTTGTATTAATATTATACAGCTTGTTGAACTTCGAAATATTAGAAATTGTTACTGGTATGTCTCAAAAAAAGGTCTTTGCATTCAACTTAAAGATAAGTAATGTATAAAATATAAATAATTAATAAATATCGTATACATAAATTAGATTTTGTAATAAATACCAGTAACATTTTATTTTATTTAGTTTGTATAAGAAAATTGTGTAAATAAGTTTAGAAGTATTGTGGAATTTAAGTAATATATAATTTATCTAGGAAATGTGAAAAACAACAATCGTCAAATTGCAAAGACTGAATTATTTATATGTTTTACATATACACTATAAAAAATGTAAAGCTCACAATGATACGTTGACATCATAAACTTTGAAATATAATTTTTAGAAAAATGTACAGTTTAATAAAAAATCATTTCATGAAATATTATATCATGTAATTCAATGGTTTACTATCATATTATTTTTATCAATAGTTTGAATTTATACCTGTTAGAAAAACTGGTGTCCTATATTTTTCAAATGAAGTTTACTGATACAACATGACAAAATGAAAAATTGTTTCAATTATTAAATATTAATAATTAATATTTATTATAACATATCAGTACAAAGTTTTGGTAACGTGGTTTTAAATAATACAAGTCTTTTAGGTATTTAAAAAATACCAATAGAATATGCAAGAGCTGCATATATGTGTAAAGTTAATGCTCCCATTACTGTAGCAGTAATAGCTTTGATAAATAACGTCGACCAAGGTCCTATCATAAAAGACATTATCAGGAAATCAGAAATGAGTGGCCTGTACACTGAAATTAACAACATACCAACGACAATAGGTACAAGACTTTGTTTTAAATCATGTCTTGACCAAAGCCAAACTAATGTAGCAGTAGTTATATGTTGAACCTGTAAACATTAATCAATATTTATAATCTTATTTTACTAGTTCATCAATTAAAAAATAACACTAAATACATACGAGACATATGTTAGATTCTAAGCTCTTTTGAATATATTTCCAATCGAATTCTGCTCCTCTAGCTCCAACCCATAACAGAAGAAACCTTGTCAGAACAACTTCTGCTCCAGCCCATCCTATTCCTGCGGTTAAAACTTTAGCATGACCTTTACCTGGTATACCATTTAGCACTATGTATATTCCAATTAAATCTGCGAAATCAATGGACGATTTGAAAAATTCCTAAAAAGACAGAATAATTAATAAAGTAAAAAAAATAAACCAAACTCAAAAAGAAAATTAAGTTGCTTACCCCAAGGAAATCAAAACCCTTATATCCTATATTGTCTGCCGTAGGGAAGAAAGTAGCCAAAGCAAGCATTTTCAAAAGTTGTGTGAAAACATAAATCCCTCCAGCTTGAATACATTTCCAAAAGGCTCCATATTCGGAACTAAAAAATTAATATTCATGAAAAATAATGATTCATCATAAATGAGTTTTTCATTCATAAAGAAGTAAAACTTACAGTCCTGAATATTTATAGGTTAAATAATAAGGAACGTAAACTAAGGCTAAGCAATTTCCGAAATGATACAGCGTCATATTTAAAGTAAGGTAGCAAGAGTCGCCGTAAATAATATTAATAAGTAAACCAAAAGTACTGAAAACTACATGGGTTGTATGGTTTTGAGTTATGTGAATTCGGTGTCAAATACGAATCAGTGTAGTTCCATGATATTGCGTGCAGCGTTGGCTTGCGTTTACTCTACGATATGATACTATACAGTACTATACACAGTACACAACAGTGTTATGTCAGATGAGCGCAGGTATAAAACACGTCTTTAATAGAACTCAGTTCACGAATCACGATTGGTTGTTATTGTCAGCATGGAGATCAATGGTTCTCGACATCATATTACGTTTTTGAAGACGCTCACTACAATCTTATCTGGCGCAAACGAAAAACGTACGTCATAATGACATACAATAATTTTGTAATTATTTTGTGATCAAACAATATTCAAGAGCTCATAGAATGTCATAAAGTCCAATAACAAATAATAGACCACGGGCATTTACTTTGAATTTGGCGCTCCTTCTTTCAGATCATAATGGAGCGTTTGCATTTGCACGCGGCTTGGTGGTGCTGATGGAGGTACCCGATACTTAAAGTAGTAGTAGTAGTCGTATACTCGTATAGTAACTTTTAATGGCCAAACTCACTGAGATAAATACATTATTTTTGTGTATCTATATATTGGAGTTGCGGCATTGCGCGCGCTTGCATAATTAATATATAAATATACAAAAGTAATGTGTTTACTATTCTCCACTAGCGCCACCAAGCCGCGGAAAAAGTCGCATTAAAGGGCACGCTTATCTGACGTGTTTACAAATAGCTCACGTGTAGCCAATCAGCTGTTTATAGTTAAATCGCTGCAGCTGAATCCACATATGGGCCACTCAGGCCAAAGTAGTGATAAAACAAAAGACGTGAGAAAGCGAAATAGAGAACAGTGATTTCACTCCAGACACTCGCTCTGTCGCTATATAAGTACAACATTTTTAAAGATAAAATTACTCTATTTTCGAAATTTATATCACTTGAATTATTATAAATTTCATTTACGATATCATATTAGTACATGATATTTCTTCGGGCACTTCAATTATTTTAATAGATTATCTGGTCTACCAATGCTTGCAATAAGTTTACAGTCTCACTTTCAAAGTACACCGTCCTTGACTTGATAGATTCTTGCCGAACGTGCCTGCTGAGTTTCAACATTCTGCCATCTCATTGGATAATTCGAGTGTAACATTAACCTTCAATTGGAATCGACCAACGGGATTCCAGGATCTGGACTCAGCAGGCACGTCGGGAAGAATCCATCAGATGTTTCTAGCAGCCCACTGAAACAATTTAAAAAAATTAATAAAAATTTTTTTTTTGTAATTTATGCATGTACCTGGGTGCTGAGTCTGAAACATCCCATAAAATAAACTCTCATGATGCAATCAGGCTACTTTTAAAGGATTGGATCCCCATAATCTGCAGTAACGAGTGAAATGGTGCCAGCATCTACAGACATGATTGCTTGTTGATTTCTCACATATATATTATACATTCGAATTATAGACCATTTTTCTCAGCAACTAGTAGTTTTCTAGTTTCTTCACTATACCAACATACATTTAACTTGAAGCAGTTAAGGAATAAGGTAGTTATCTCCCAACTACAGAGACTTTTCCCTCTGACATGCTTCTGGAACATGTGTGTAGTTCGCCATCTACGTACCTATATATGTACTCCGAGGTTTAAAATGTCTGTACCAGTCACCACTCACCAGCATAGTCGCACTCTTCTTAAACCACGGAGTACATAGGCATGTAGATGGCGAACTACATACAAGTTCCAGAAGTGCGTCATTCATGCGTCGGAGCACAGAACCTAGCACTGCGCAGTGTGCTATGAGTGCTAGTACTGCTAGTTCAGTATGTAGGAAACCTTCATCGCACAGTCAAGATCAACAACACCCAAACAATCGTATACGTATATACGCAGTGCGTGTATATATACAGACCAACTTCGTGCTTGTACAATAAAAAATACCTTTGTACAAACGACGTATAAGGTAAAGCGTTATGTGTGCGCTTTGTTAAAAACAAAACGCCAAAAGAGGTAGATTTTACGAGCGACTATGATATTATTTTTACGCTTCGAAAATCTAGTTAGGCACGTGTGACGCGCGTCTATTTTATTTTGTTTTTCATTATGTGCGTATAATCAAGTTACCTCTGGTTTTCTTTAAAAAAATAAACACTTCCACAAGTCTGTAATACTTAATATACACTTATTAAGAGATTATAATTTTTTGTAATATCAACAAAAATATTTTAAACGTACGAACAAGATACAACTTACGCTATTTTGGTAAGTCATTTAAAATATAATGCTTTTTTATTGGATGTGATAATTTCATTTCAGGAAAATATTTCTTTTGTTGGCAAAATTTTTTGATTAACCAAAACTTTTATATACTTATCAATAATTATCAATAAGCATATTATTCACATGGTATAAGAAATAGAATTAATATATTTTATTATATATATACATAGGTATTGAAAAACATATGGTAATAAGATACTCAATTAACAAAGATGCATCAGTCACAATCATCAGTCCAAAAAAAATTGCCTGTATTTGTATTTCCTCAGAGTATTACCTTTTATCTTGAAGATCAATCAACACATAAACAGATTTTGACGCTATATAACCCTTATGACTTCCCAGTGAAATTTAAAGGTAAAAATTTTATTTTTTTTGTAAATACAATTCTTGACATATTGAAATATTGGTGTATTTTCAGTTTTTTGTACTGCGCCAAACAAATATGTAGTAGTTGATCCAGAGGGAACAATAAAATCTAGATGTTGTGTAGATATTGTAGTACGACACATGGCGCTATCACCAATGAATTTTACTACTGATAAATTCAGGATACAAATGCAAGAGCATCCGTCAAGACAAGTAAATATTCTATTAATTTAATTATAATATTTACTCATAATTGTGAACTTTATTCTTTATTAATACATTATTTCATAAAGATCATAGGTAGGAAGGATATTGAAGCTAAACTTGTGAGTGGAGTACCAGAACCTTTAGAAAGAGTTACTCCTGATCCAGATTTATTCCAGCAACTTCCCAACACTGGAAGAAATCAACAATCGTACCCTGTGATAACTAGCACTAATGATAATATTGGACAAAATAGTAAGTTTAATAAAAATATACTGAATTTGTTTTAAATATTAATATATCAGAATGATTTTACTTTCTTTTTGCTTTATAATTTATAAATTGCGAGAAAATTTTTAAATTTTTTTATTTAATGTTACAGAAGAAACAAATTATGTAGCTATAGTAATTGGCATATTTTGTCTTATTGGATTATTATTACCTACTGTAGATGAGCCAAATGAACAAATACCAAGTTACCTACACGTGGCACACACTGGCAAAATAGCTTTTGGCTTTTTATTAGGTATATTATTAGTTCTATTTTTTTTTTAATAATAAATTTTTGTGTATTTTTATATAAAAATATTTTTGCAGGTATGGCAGCAGTTGTACTCTTGAGGCTCTAATATTTTTGTACAACTTTATAGCGAATAATTTTTGTGATGTGAATAGTGAGCCTGGAGCATTTTACAATCAGACTTGCTGAATCATATATACCACGCACACAAATGAAAAGACAAGTTTAATCATGTATCTCCACGTGTTTTTAAAGTATAATATTTATTACTGACATATATACAGTAAATTTAGTAAAAATAGGGATGGATGATTAAGTGTTATTGTCTTAATGGGGAGGTCCCTTTTAATGAAATTAATAATATGCACAAGTGTTGTGACATTTTTTAATATTCTTTTTAATTTAGCAATTTATTATATTTCTCGTTCCTCATCTTTGATGCTAGTCTGTAAGTTTGGCCTACTGGAATAAGGAGCAATATTTTTATACGTGTCAAAGTGATAAAATTTTAACATTTTTTACCACTCATAGTTATAGTGTTCTCTATTTTTATTTACATGCTGGTTACCTTATTTATATACCTACAATTACTTTACAAAATTTTGAATTTGACATAAATATGCAAAGTAAAGAACAAATTCAATAAAAATGATTACAAACAATAAGGCACCAAATATTTTTTAGTTTGCTATTTTTAAATATCAGATTCATTTAATGAAAATTTCATAGAAATAAATTATCTAAATTTATATGTTAAAAAAAGATGAAATTAGTCGCCTATAGTTTATTTCTACATCCATTATTTACAGCATTATTTACAAAATGTCAAAAGTTCATACATTGCGTTTATGATTGCTGTACACTCATACAAGATTACCATTCTTCTCAATACTGTAAATCCAATAAAAAATGTAACATATTATCTCTTGCAGAGTATGAAATTGTCATCCAGGCATATTATTGTACTCTTGCGTGTAAAGTCACTAATATAAGTACGTTTTCTTTTTTCAAGAAGTAAAATGACGTTTACTTTTCACTTTGCTGAAATAATATTATAATAAAATTTTTAATGACTGAATAAAATAAGGGTTTTAGTTAAAAATAAAATAAATTTTTAAAATACCTCAAAGAGTTGGTTTTCTTTAAACTTCACGATCTTGTAACATTTTTCAGACTATCATTATGTGTTTTGTATTCCATTGAAGCACTGGGGGGGAGATGAAGAACACGTCGCAAGGTATCCCTGATCCTGGCTGTTGTTGCTACATCAGAAGCTGTTTTGTTCCAGACACAGATAATATCTTCCTAAAAATGTTTTTACTAATATTTTTATAAAGTTATAGAAATGATTATGAAATTATTAGTCTTTTTTAATATACATGACTTATATCTATTTCTTATTAAAAGAAATGATAATAGTTGAAAGATTTTATTAACTAAGTATTAAGATTCCCATTTAATTAATTAACTTACTTGAAATCTTATTGAAACTACAGCACCACATATTTCTTCGCCTACCATAAATTGTTCCCCAAGCATGGCTAAAATTAAGTTTTCCCAACATCGAGAAACTAAACCTTTTCGCAAACGTACAATCCATTTTCCTCCTCTTTGATTAGCTTCATCCTATTGTACAGAATTTTATTTTGTTAATAAAAATTACTTATCACAATTCTATCTTTCAAATAAAGCATTAAAACATACTTCCCACATAGGCTTAATACCAATTTTAAATAAATGGAAATCTGTATTAGTAGTTAGTTCAGAGGGCCTAGTTAAATGACTGTAAAGACCCCAAAATTGTTCCACACTTGCAAATCTTCCAACCAACTTTAAATTTTGATCGTAACTTTGGATGTTACTTTGTTTTCCTGGATTGCGCCTACTGTACCAAAGAGCATAAGCATACTGTAACTTATGTTCATTTGGATGTATCTCTGGAGCGATCTATGAAAAATAATTTATACAATCAATTTTAGAAAATACAATATTAAATGTTTTAATATTCTTCAGCATACTAGTTCATCTTTATCCATTTTCTGATTAGTTTTTGTTGGGGATTCTTCATCCCCACTCTCATCACTTGTTTTCAACCTAAAAAGTATCAAAGTAAATAAAATGACTAGACCATATTTTCAGATATATTAAAACCATTTAAAATAATATTACTTAATTATAAATGTAATTACAACAAATTTTTTAATATAAACCGAGAAAACTATTAAATGGTCTAACCTAAAAACTAAAAGAAGTTCACTGGACACAAATAAATACACGCTTATACTTACGCATCGAATTTGTTAGACATTTTATCGCCTGGGTAATATGTAAAAACGTGATCCCTTTGCAATATATTATAGGAATTCAATTCTATTAATTGCAAAGTGTGTTTATCTCTCTCTTTGTATACACACGCGTTCACAACTGTTAAAATGGATACAATACCGACTGGATATAATCCAACCTCTTCAAGTCTTCAGCTTCATATATATACCTTCTATGTAAAAATATACACATACCATCATACTTATGTGCGCTACAAAAAAAAACGAATATAGTTGTTTGATTGATTATATAAAAATTGTCAATTTTATTCTTTTACAGTGGTACTTAATTTCCGAAACGTTTTGAGCACAGTCAATTTTAGTAAATAACAAAATATTTAAAAGAGAATTGAAAAAAAATTTGTAAATAAAATGAATTTATAAAAAAAAATACTAAAAAAGTACAATTTAATTGTTAACAAATTTATACATGCATAAAACTGCATTTAGTGAAAACATTTGATAACTAAAATTCCATTTAAAATTTTCAAATGCTCAAATTTATAAAAAAATTTCTATATAAAATTTTCTGTTTTGGTTTCATCGTGCAGCATTCGCGTAGTGGGATCCACGCAGACAAACCATTATATTGTGGAGGTCGTAGAAATTTCGGCAGAATAAGTACAACAGTGTACAGATGTGCAATTTCCGCACCGCTGCAAAGATCTCATACAATTCAGGACCCGCAAGAGTCCCATGTGAATTTTACATGGGTCTCGCGCGTGTAAATAGCACTAATTTAGGCGTAAATACTTTTTCAGTTTGTCGGTTTGCGCGGTTGCTAATAAAGAAAAATTAAAAACCTTTTTAGATATTGAATAAAATATGATACTTTTTTGCCTTTTGGAAATTCCCATATTTTTTACGCGAAAAAATTATAAAATTGGTTCTTGTTATAATTCGAATAGTTATTAAATATTTGAAAAATAAAAATTAGTTTTTTAAACAGACCATTGTTTTATTTGGTTTGCTCAAACAGAAAGTGAATTTATACTGTGCTAAAGAAATATTTTTTGCTATGGTTTTTAATTGTTAATTATTTTTAAATTTATAATTATAGTTTAAAATCTGATGAATTTATAATAAAACGTACTTTTTAAATATACGTTAAAATATTATAGTTTTGGTCAATTTATGCAGGTACGAAGTGTACATACGTTGTGGGTATAAAATATCTGGATCGAATCTCGTAATTCATTATGAAACAAGTTATTAGTTAACATATTTCAATTTTAAAAATATTTTTTACATATATTTTATTGTTTAAAATAAATTAACAATAATGCACTGTTTTTTTTATAACTATTTTAATTTATAATAATGTAAAAATATCTTCTGTAAGTACAAACTCATCACCATCATTTCGACGTATAGTTTTGAATAAAAGATGTAGTATGTTTGGTTTTCAGTCCTAGCATAAATGTTAAAACTTATAGGTCTAAAAAACATCGGCACGATTGACATGGATTCACTCACGCTTTGATTTTTAAATATGGCAATATGTATTTATTTTCTTTTTCTAGTATTGATTATAAGAAAATGAGACTGTAAATTTTTCATAATTTCTCGTCTCTGATACATTGCCTCCTTACGACAGAACGATGAAAATATAAGTGGACATTCGTATTGAATTTTTTCGATGCATTTGGTATCTTCTCCTTGTGGCTCAAAGATGAATTCCGAATTCGAATTCACTGAAAAAGAATTTCATATATTACATCCTCCATACCTATGTATGTACATGCAGGTAAATAACGTTAATATTCATACGAAAGTAACTCACAGCAACTCATTCCTAAAAAGAAGCAAGTACGATGTTTCGACTCGATTATATAGCCTTGCGATCTGGGCTTTACTGAAAAATGCCCGTGAGCAGTGTTTCGAATCATCGGAAGATGACTTAAATGTTCCGTGTACTGCACGGAATATTTCCAATGGTTATAGTTGCCCGATTCGTCCATAATTTCAAAATCTTCACTAAAAAAAAATGCAAAAATAGTTCATTATTATGTTATCATTCTTTTATCAATAGGATCCCCTCGCAATAAAAAAAACATGAAATCCTATTTGATCCTATTCTACTGTTATCTTGTTGTTTCAAAATATACCAAGTAGAAATCACGATGAAAGTTTTCATCATGGTTTAAATTAAGTAGCTTTTAAAAAATTTTTTTAGTCTCAATTAATTTATTATCATGAGAATAAAGATAAATAAAATAATTTAATTTTTTTTATTATAATTAAAAATATTTAATAGTACATTTATAAAAAAAATTTCAATTTAAAATGTTAAGAACTTACATTGTTGGATTCAGTTTCATCATATTGCTAAAATCAGCTACGAATTCCCAAACGTGTTCGGGCTTGGAATTCTTTACCGTCGCTTCGTAAAGCAAATGATGGGTCCATTTATAAATAAACAGAAGATAAAATCCAAATAAACCCAGACCAGCGTAGGCCAGAGTTCTGGTCTTCCATTTCATAGGATTAAAAATCATCTTAACAGAAAAAAGATTATCTCTTTTACTTTTATATTTTTTCAAATAAAAACTCCAATTTGATATATAAGTTGTTTATTAATAACATTGTCAAACTGACAAAACTTCGCTCGAATATTATGATACAGTTACAAAATCAGTTATAAAACTCTTTCGCAAAAATACCTTGTATCCTCATGCGAGGCCAACAAAAATTATTAATGAATGAAGAACGCTCTTCGATCGAGGTTGCTCTCAAACGTCTGACAGAGCAACGAATAATACGTGTATATAAAGATAAAGCAGTTTCCGCTGGAAGGAAACGATAGACACTGTTCAGGATGTGTATATGTATATATGAACGAAGCGCCGCGGCGCGATCCGACGACGATAACCGCCTCGCAGTACCAATCTCTGAGCCCGAACTCGATACTGATGTACAGTTCGAGCGCCTTTTCGAATATTTCTCGAGTATAGAGGAAATACAAGAAGAGGCTCTCTGCTCTCTCCATCCCCTCTCATAACATGTGTTCCTCTCCGGTCCTATATATATGTACTATAGACACACCACACTATACATACGGTTAAATGTGTAGCTTAAGGCCCGCCTCTCGCTTTCGCGCACGTGTGTATTACCGATTTCGCACGATACGATATATTATGCTTATGCGTTCGAGATTACGAAGATTGCTTTGGCTTTTAAATTACACTTTTTACATTTTTACAGTCATGCGATACAAAAGTTTTACGTCGTATATCCTAATGTCAAATCCTAACAAATAAAATAAATAATTAAGTATATAAAAGGTAATCGTTATATACAGTTTTTTAACAATTAGAGGAAGATGAAACGATTTACTTAATCCGAGAACGTCGTTTACTGTACACTTAATTTTCTTTTTTGTTTTTTTTTAAAGGAAACTTTGTTCGCGACCGCTATTATGAAGTGATCGTTGAATTTTCAGATTTTAGTGTCTCTATGTGTGATGTTAGCAGCTTGCTCCATTCCACCGTCGAGGCTAGCGATTTGAAGGATGTAAGTCGGACGAAACCGTTTTGATAGCCGGCAGCGAGCCACAGGAAACTCCACGCATTCGGATTCCACGATACCTGGAAAATTGCAATTAAAGCTCGTTGAAAACTTTGTATCTTATAGATAGGATCTTACGGAAAATGGTTTTACATACTCGATTGGCGGACATGAATGGGTATTGCTCTATAGGAACTCCTTGCATCATGTCGCAAGTGAGAGTTTTTCTACAACCTTTAGGATTTGCTGCAAAATTGTCTTCGCGGAAGGACTGTAAGACAGTATATTGATAATTTTTCTTTTACATTTGTGTTTTTATACAAGAGTATTGTAAATACGTACGTTCATTTTGTCCAAGAATTTTATTCCGAAACGATCTTTTGATTCGTTATACGTTGAAGGCATGAAAATTTTCTCATTTTTCAATTCATCTTTATCAGTCTTTAATAACTTGCCGTCCTTCGATGTTGTATCAAAATCGACGACTTCCAACGAAGATACCATCTGCATAAAAATTGTTTGTTAGGAACTTTGTACATGAAATAATATATTAATACATTGATTATTAAGAGGAAGTTCTTACACTAATGTATCGTTTACGAGGTAACGTTTTATCCATATCTCGAATGTATATCAGTTGCTGAGGAAACATTGCAAGTATTTCGCCAGCGAGAGTACCGTTTGCAATGCTATTCCCGAAATCAGATGTATCAATTGTCTGAGAAAAAGGAAGCGTCTGTTAGTTTTTTATTTATTTACTTTTTACAAAATGATTTAATATTTGTAAATACGTACGTAGCTTGTGGAATTTGTTGGAAGTATATTATAGTATTTGTACGTATACTCTCGGAGCGGTAGACAATACGCATAATTGTGATTCATACTGAAATAAATAAAAAATATTTAGATAAATAAATTTAATGGCTTACTTTATTATAGAAAAAGTACGCAAAAGCGAACATAAATCGCATATTATTTTAATCATTATAATTCTTCATAATCGACAAGATAAAATAGAATAGATATTGCACAATAGGGTTTTCTGTTTACCTTAATGCATCATCATAAGTAATAAGTGCGCAACACCAATGGTTCAGGAAACTTCCATCCGTGACATAACTTTTCTTAGATATATTTCTGGGATTATTCGTATCTTCTAAGTCCCAAAATTTGTAATACCTATCTAAACTTGCAGTTGCTAAAAATCGTTTCTTATCTTGAGGTATGATGTATACCACTGAAAGTAAAATCATTTTTTAATAAATAATAATAAAAGGAACACTAACTTTATCATAACTATATCATGCTTACTTGTTACAACATGGTGATGCGCAAGAAAATGTCTATACGGATTCAGAAAGACCGTATTACCTTTCTTGGATTTCAATAGCGGTGATTTTGTCGATAAATCCCACAGAGCGACGTATCCATTAGAAAAACCAGCAACTATAACGCTAAAAATAATATACACAGTAGACATTTAATTATTTTCAGAACATAAAAATTTCGTAGATTTTATATTAAAATTAAAATATGATTATTACTTATGATTGCTCTCTTTTGTCCAGGACAATTTTGTAACTTGCCACGTTTGCTGTTTATTTTCATAAATTTTTCTATTTACAACTAATAGTAAAGCTGGTTCGGTTTTGTAAATTGGATACCTGAAAAAAAAATTGTAGTTATGTATTTTGCTATTAACTAAAATTAGTAAGAAAAACTATAAAAGAAAATGTATTAACATATTTATACGTAGAATGTAAAAGTTTACAAGAAGGTACAAGATATTTTGTACTTGTTCATTGAAAAAACTTAATCAAGTATCTACTCAAAGAATACACAAGATAAACATCTTGTTTTTCAAAAATCAGAATAGTACTTTTCGATGCTACTCGGTTAACTCAGACGAAAAACTCACACTCGTGCAAAAATCATTTTTATCACCTGTATCGAACATTATTTTTTGCAACACTGTGCGTAAAACGTGATTTTCCATACCCGTTTGAGTGCGTAAAGTGCTACTTTATAGTACACTAGAAAAAATGTTTAGCAACTGGTACATTTCACACTCCGAGAGGATAGTATCGAAAAATTCTATTAGTGCACGCTCGCAAACCTAAGCGTCCGTAAAGTAACACTTTACAAACGGAGTGTTAAAAAGAAATTTGATTTTAAATAGTAGCAAATATATTTAGTCAGAAGATATTATGAATGTAACTTACGTAGTATTACAGTCCTCGTCAATTTTGTAATTATCCTGAGAAGACGGTAGATCTTCTGGAAAAACGAGAGAATAAACTCGAATGCAACCATCCGAACAAGCAGCTGCTAATAGACCCATCCGCTTTGAATTATCTCCTTTGCTTTCTTTAGGTAATACGTCGTCGGATTGATAGCATCCGGATGGACACCATTCCAGACACCAAGCTGTACCCCCATCATGTGCTATCGCGTAAGCTAATGCTGGACTGTTTTTTGTGCCAACCCTAAAAAAAATTTAAATTTAAATAAGTTTCTCACGTAAATGGTATTAAAAATTTTTACTTCCGGCAGAAAATTGCGCATCCATAGTTGAGTGAGTACTAATAGCAATGAATTGAGATATATTTTCAGAAAATGACAGTGTACTTGGTATGGGTAGCCATGCTAATGCCCAAACTGGACCTCCAACGAAAAATGTTGGATTCTCTGCAAATAATACAGCAAAATGTAATGTACTTTTTCATAAATATATGTATTTTTCTAAAAATATATATATTGCTTTACCAAGAACACATTGACCTTCAAATCTTTTCCATTTCCTCCATACGGATTCTCGTGAATCCCTACAGCCAACTTTTATTGTTTTCATCATCATAGATTGATCGAGTTCGGGAAGATACATTTTAGACTCTTGAGCACTTAACAACTCAAAAGCATTAGGTGTGTACTCTTTAAATAAATCAAATTTATAATTTTTGTGTTCACTGCAATGAAAAATAGGATTTTGAATAAGCTGTTATAGTTATCTATAAAATGAAATAAAATAATTCATACAATTCTAAAGTCCATTGAAAGGCAGGAGAAAAAGTTCGATTATACTTGGTGTGACATGCACCATCTCTAAATAGAAATCTGAACATTTTATGTGCTAAAAATATTATTAACTGTTAATAACTTCCACTTATGAAATTCATAATCATACTTGTATAATGGGATTGCAAGATAACTTACCATATTCAGATCTTTCTCTAAAGAAAAATCTTTTTATTAAACCTTTATTTTTATCATTAGTATTTTCTAGATCACTATTATTGTCACTATTTGAAGATTCAATATCAGACATTGAAAGATTGACATCAACATCATCTTCTGCTGAATGCTTCTGTATTGCATGATTTAAAATTTCATCTTCAGACGACGATGTAAACTGACAGATTTTGCAAACAAAATTCTGTAATACACATACCAAAATAAATATTTAACAATAAAGGTTGTATTTAAAATTTTTGAATTATTTCATATAATACCTCTTGAGGTGTAAAGTTACATGTTGAATAATGTAATTTTATTTCATCAAGTGATTCACCCACAAAATGACATCCTACTTGACTACATACTGGTTTATTTCCAAGATCTAGAACTTTCTTCCATTTGCTTATTACGGTATTTGGAATTCTCTTGGTGAGTTGTGGTTTCTTTATTAATTTTTTCTGTAAAATGCATTAATTAGACAAGCCATAAGTTTTATAATTATTTAAATGATCATTAATGGTATCTTACAATGAGAACGATATCTGGCTTTGACTTTTTGTCTGCTGGAATAATGATTTTATCCTCCTTAACTAACGCAGTGAATTCCGATATTTTTGTGACAGCTCTAAAAAAATATATTTATAAATAGTTTTTCGATGTACTTCCACTTTTCGTCTGTAATACTGTATTATTTTGTTTTTATGAAAAATTAAAATAAGAACTGTTTCATACTTTTCAGCAGCTTTTCTCTTGGTTTTCAGTCCTGAATCTTCTGCTTCCAGCAAAGCCAATTTTTCTTTCTCTTCTGCTTGTGCTTTATGCAATCGCTCATGATATTCTAATGATGAAGGTTTTGTTACAGCTTTGCAGACAGGGCAAGTAACCATTAAAGCTTGCTTTTCCTGAAAATTTGTATCAATTTATAAAAAACATTATATATTAATTTTGCTGTAAAAATGCATCTTTTAAGAAGCATCAAACCGAGCAAACGTTAGCGAGTGGCGTACTGTTGCTAGTGTTTTTATTCATTCTTTAAAATAAAATCTTTACAAAATACTTACTTCATCATCTTTTCCACAAAACGTTATATGCGAAAGAAATCCTAAAACACTTCGTTTTAAAGAGTTACAAGTTTCACAAATAAGACTACCTTTTCTTTTTTTAATAGTTATGAATAATAACCGTCTAAGTAATCTTTCATCATTTTCGTAATCCTGTAAAAATATAAATGTTTTTAAAAATAACATAGTACATTGTACAATTAAAACAAAAATGATTCTCACTGGTTTTGGAGTGCCTTCAATCCAACCTAAGTCGTTATGAGTAGATAAATTATGATAAGACCACTGACTTTTCATCATTTCCATTTTACATTTTCCACAGGAAATAATCTTCTTTGTCTGAAAATTATTTGATTACAAGTTTGTATAAATAAAATATTGAAGGTTTTTTAACTGATGAAAAATTAAGAAAACTAACAGTTCGTTCATCAGAAGTATTCAACTTAGTATTTGCTTTTTTAGATGATCGAGGTATTTGTGAATGATGCGGTACATAGTCATCATCGCATTTTTTTCCTTTACTTTGAGTACCTTTTGGTCTCCCTCTTTTTCTTTCCAGGAAAATATTAAAATGACATTTTCGCTTTCTTGAACGTGTTTTTGTAGCTACATCATTTTCATCGTCGTTATCACTTTCATCTTCATCGCTCAATTCTTTTTCAGTATCTAAATTTCTTTTCCTTTTCCTAAGACTGACTGGAGTAGAAACGTTTATATCCATATCTAAAGCTATAACATAAAATGTAATAAAATGTAAATATATTATTATTATTTAAATGCGCACTACTTTGGTTTCATAAATTATTTCATATTAATAATTGTAATTGTCTTGATTATCGGATAACTATACATACCATTACTAGTAGCATTCTCATTAAGTTTATTATCAGATGAATAATCTATTAATTTTGAACGTCTTGTTCTACGTTTTGGTTCACATTCTAAAAAAGATGTCCTTTCATGAGAATCGTTCTTAGTAGTCGCTACTAAAGTACAAATATTACATAAAACATTTAAGTAATGATATTATGAATATACAAAAATTAAATTATTTAAACGAAAAGAAACATTATTTTACCTTCATATTCTAAATTATCTTTGCTTATTGAAACAGAAGAGCTTTTAACATTTTGCTCAAGAGTAACATTTTCTAGCTTTTCGCTGGGAGAATTAAAATTGGATACTTCTGGTTTTAAACTCCTGCGACCTCGTCTTTTCATGGAAATATTTAATTCTAAAGATTCTACCTTGTTATCTACAATTAAAACAAAAATGATGTATATTGTTTAAAATAAGTGTGATATAAAATTACTAAAAATGATATCTTACCAGGATTTTCTATAGAACTTTGCTTTTCTGGGCTTAATAAAACTCGATTCGACTTTCTTAAACTAGGTGGTCTACCTCTCGGTTTTTTGCGTGTTCTACGTGAATCTGCAAAAAATTTTTAAGTCAATGTTTGAGTTATAGTAGGTACTGAAATTCATTTAACGCCAACCCATTTTTACTTTTTTACCTTCATTACTTAACATTTCATTATTGCATGTAGTATTATTGGAACCAATTTCGTCTTCTGAAGGTAAATTATTGTAAACGTTCTTGCTTGATTTATTATATTCATCAGTAATCTTTACAAAATTATCTGAATTCAATAAATTATTAGCACTATTTAAATTTAAAGGTTCTCCCTTATTATCTGCAAATAAAGTAAAAATAATATATGCTATCTTAAATAAGAACTTCGCTTAAAATAAAATTGATATTATACCAAGCTTTTCTATAGGACTTTGTTTTTCTGTATTTAATAAAACCGAATATAAATTTTCCGAACTAGATGATCTACTTTTTTTTCTGTTATGTTCAGTATCTAAATCTATAAATATTTTTGAATTTAGATATGGAAGTATAACATATGTCAGCTATTTTACAAAAAATTTGTTTAGCTTCTTAACTGATATTTTCATCGTTATATGCAATCTTATAATTGATTTCTTTACTTCAGAAAAATTATAAAAGAAATCTTTACCTGATTTACCAGCTTCGTTTACAGCCATTTCTATACAAGGATTCTTCTTTGTTATCTGTAATTAAAATAAATATTAAAAATTGTCTTTATCAGAGATTTGTGTACAGAGTATCTCAAAACTAATTTTGTACCAGGATTATCTACAGGTTGCTTATCTGTACTTAATAAAGGTCGCTTTAATTTTTTCGCGATAGGTGGTCTTCCCCTCCTTTTCTTATGTACACCTTGTGGTTCTGTAAATATTTTATAATGTATAGTTTGAATAATAATGGAACAATTTACTATATAAGAAATTTTTTTACCTTCATAACTTGTGTTTACATCTTTACATGCAGTACGAAAATCGGAAGAAATTTTACTTTCTTCAGGTGTATGGTCATGTAAATCTTTGTCTGATTTACCACATTCATCTACAGCTATTTCTATACTGTCAGAATTCAACAGTTTACTGGTACTATTAAAGTCCAAGGATTTTTCCTTGTTATCTGAAATTATAATGAAAATAATGAATTGTGTTTCAAATAAGGGTCCTCTATAAAAGTATTAAATGTTTATGTTACCAGGTTTTTCTATGGGATTTTGCTTTTCTAGATTTAATGAAATTCGATTCGACTTTCTTAAACTAGGTGGTCTTCCTCTCCGTTTTTTGCGTGTTCTACGTGAATCTGTAAATAATTTTTAAAGTAAAGTTGGAATGATAGTAGATACTGATGTACATTTTACCATAAACAAATTCTATTTTATTACCTTCATGACTTAACATTTCATTATTGTATATAGTATTATTGGAACCAATTTCGTCTTCTGAAGGTAAATTATTGTGAACATTCTTGCTTGATTTATTACATTCATCAGTGATCTTTTCAAAATTATCTGAATTCAATAAATTATTAACACTATTTAAATTTAAAGGTCCTCCCTCATTATCTGTAAATAAATTGAAAATAATATATGCTATCTTAAATAAGGATTTCGCATAAAATAAAAGAAAATTGATATTATACCAAGCTTTTCTATGGGACTTTGTTTGTCTGTATTTAATAAAACTGGACATAAATTTTCCGAACTAGGTAATCTACTTTTTCCTCTGCTATGTTCAGTATCTAAATATATAAATATTTTTGAATTTAGATATGGAAGTATAAAATATGTGAGCTACTGTATAAAAAAATTTGTTTAGCTTCTTAACTGATATTTTTATCGTTATATGCAATCTTATAATTGATTTCTTTACTTCAGAAAAATTATAAAAGAAATCTTTACCTGATTTACCAGCTTCGTTTACAGCCATTTCTATATCCGAATTCAATAGATTATTTGTACTTTTAAAATCCAAGGATTCTTCTTTGTTATCTGTAATTAGAATAAAAATGATAAATTGTGTTTCAACCAGGAGTTGTATATAAGAAATCTGAAAATTGATGTTACCTGACTTCTCTATAGGACTTTGCTTTTTTTCACTTAATAAAACTGGACGTGACTTTTCTAAACTAGATGATCTAGTTTTTCCTCTGCTGTTAGATCCATTAGAATCTATAAATATTTATCAATGTAACATCAAATAATAATAAATACAATTAGCATAATACAATTTTTTTACCATCATAATTTAAGTTTTTGTTATTACATGCAATACTGTAATCGATTTGCTCTTGTATAGATGAATTATTATATAAATCCCTACTTGATTTATCAGCTTCATCAATAGTTATTCCTAAATTATCAGAATATAAGGCGTTATTAGCACTATTCAAGAGTTCTTCGTTGTTATCTGTAACTAAAAGAAATATTATAAATGACGTTATAAGAGATTTATTTACAGAGTATCTAAAAATTTATTTTGTACCAGGATTATCTATAGGTTGCCTGTCTGCGTTTAATAAAGTTTGTTTTAACTTTTTAATGCTAGGTGGTCTTCCTCTCCGTTTCTTATGTATACCTTGTGGTTCTTTAAATAGTTTGATTAGATAGTTTAAATAATGATATGATTTACTTATTAAAAAATTGTTAACAAATTTGTTTACCTTCATAACTTATACTTTCACTACTACATGCAATACCATAATCTATTTTGCTTTCTTCAGGTTTATTATAATGTAAAACTTTGTTTGATTCATCAGTTTCATTTGTAGTTATTTCTAAATTGTCAAAACTCAATAAATTATTGGTAATATTTATGTTCAATGACTCATCCTTATTATCTGTAAATAAAATAAACGATATATGCAATTTTAAGTAAAGTAGATGTATAAAATTCATGATAATTAATGTTGTACCAGGCTCTTCTGTGTGACCTTGCTCTTCTGTTCTCAATAAAACTGACTTTTCTTTTTTCAAAATAGGTGGTCTCCCTTTCTGATTTTTATGTAAATCTCCTTTATATAAATCTGTAAATATTTATCATTATGAAATTAAAATTATAATAGGTATTCATATTATTTTACTCCACAAATTAAATTTTGCTACCTTCGTGAATTAAGATTTCATTATTACATGCAACACTAGAATCGACGTTATCATTTGTTGATGAATTACTATGAAAATCCTTGCTTGATTTACTACATTCATCATAGGCCATTTCTAAATTATTACAATTCAATGGGATATTTACTTCAACAGTTTTATGTAAATTATCAGAATCCAATAAAATATTGGCATTATTTAAATCCAAGGTCTCTTCCTTATTATCTGTAATTAAAATAAAAATGATATATGCCGTTTCAAGTACTGCTTGTGTATAAAATTGCTTTAAACTTTCAGGGTACCAGGCTTTTCTACTTGGTTTTGCTTTTCTGTATTTAATAAATCTGGCATTAATTTTTTTAAACTACGCGGTCTTCCTCTCCGTTTTTTAGGTAGGGTATATGAATCTATAAATATTTCAATGGAAAATTGAACTAAGATTCAATACCAATTCTTCATGACTTAAGTTTTCATTGTTACATGCAACGCTGGAATCGACTTTATCTTTTATACATAAATTACTTTGAAAATCCTTACTTGATTTACTACATTCATCATAGGCCTTTTCTAAATTCGTGCAATTCAATGGACTATTTACTTCAATAGTTTTATGTGAATTATCAGAATCCAATAAAATATTGGAATTATTTAAATCAATGGACTCTTCCTTATTATCTGTAACTAAAATAAAAATGATATATGTCGTTTGAAGTACTGCTTGTGTATAAAATTGCTTAAAACTTTCATGGTACCAG
>JAPYZO010001463.1:0-13077 GCA_030522905.1 Torymus flavipes
CTCCAAAACTAGCCCCATTTCCTCATTCCCGCACCAAAGACCCGCGCGACGTCCTTCCCGGCTAATCGTCGCGCTGGCGTCGCGACAGCTTTATACGAGTGCCAAAGCGTCGCCACTTACACCCTCCTTATATTCGACGAACGATGTGTATGTATGTCCGCGGGGCGATATTTAAAGCCCAGGGTTGCACGCCGCACGCAATGGCTTTTCGATTCGAGCGAGAACGTCTTTTCGCCGGGAAAGAGGGAGGAAACGGGTAACGTCGGTACTCGCTGAATGGGCGAGTCCAGAGAGAGATTTATTGTGCGCGAGGCGCTGAATGGGTTGGTAAAGAGGCAGTTTATCGAGGACGCGGTGCTTTGGTTTTTGAGAGTTTGGAGTGTAAGGGTGGTATTTAGATGCCGTTGACGGGAAAAAACGATATTTTGGATGTAAGTAGAGTCCACTTGGCTCTGGTACAAAATGGTCCTGGTTCTTGATGGGACAGCGGCTTCCTGGAGTCGAGATTAAAGGTTCGCAGCAAAGAACATAGTTTTATTCCATTCAAGTAAAGATTTTTTATTTTTTCAAAATTATAAAGTCACGTGATTATAAGTAAATGAAGAATTTCACTTTTTACGATGTGATTTCTCATCGCCATTAGAATAAATGAACCTTGTAAATGAAAGAAAAGCAAATTCTACCTTCATTCAAATAAGCTTTTTCAACAAACATTTTCACTCGCTCGCCGTCGCCCACCGATTTCACCTTCACGCTCACTCTTCAATAACGAATAACCCCGCAATCTCTCACCGAATCCACTCCAGCCCTCCCACCTCCACTTTGCAACCACAATCGACCCCTGCCTTAATTCGCCAAAATTGAGATGATCCAGCGATCCACTCGTCGATCACGCGCACGCGAACAATCCCCCCTCAAAACCCCCTCCGCTATTACCGCGCGCAATAAAGGCAAAATCTAATACAGCCGCACGGCGGTGCGTCAAAGCGACCGAATGACGCATTATTCCCGTTAAACCGTTCGCGCGAACGCGGTGCGTTAACGTCGTTACCCATCAGCGCTCCCAAAATTACGCTCTTCCTCTCTTTCTCGTCCGGGCTTGAGGTCTTCCGCGGAATGTACCACTTGAGCGGTGTGGTGATGGATTGTCGAGGAGTTACAGTACGTTGAGAGCGCGATTGGAATTGAGTTATGTCCAGAATTTTGAGAGTTGTTCAATTGTATACAGTCGGTTTTCAGAGTACGGAAAATCTGATATGGGTTATTGATTATTGCCATCGAGAGTATGTCACGTAAATGCAAAATTGTGTAAACTTTAAAAGGGAATACTACTTTAACTGTCAAATATATTTTACCTCTGCGGATATATATATTTAAATTTTTGAACAATGACGTTGACAAAATGCAAAAATAGATCCTCCAAATTAATTCACCGGTATAATAATTTTTGCAGAACCTCGCTGAGATCCATATGAATAAACCAACGGGCACTATGCATATTATGTAATACGACAACGCCGCTGCAATGTGTAGACCACAGCGCGCTCGCGTTGAACATCGATAATTCAGCGCGCCCTAAAACTGCTTTGCTAGCTTCAAAGGAGCCGGAATTAGGCGCGCGCGCGCGCAAGCGTGTTGTTATCATGTTATAAACCCGCAGCGAGCGTTCGTTTATCCTCGCGGCCGTAAATTACTCTCGAATTAATCGATCAACAATGCCGCGCGCTCTCTCATATAACGCAATTAGAGTTGTTTACCGCAACTTATTCCCGGCCAAAATTGACTGGCCTAAGCAGAAAGTGTTAATTAGTCGCTGTCTGCTTTTGTTTTGCGGGCTGATGTATGGATGCCGCTGATTCGTCATTTCATGAGATTTGATGGATCGCTCCGCGCGTGTTTTTGATGCTGTTTGGGTGTAAATAATTTTCTGGTAGAATGTAAGGCTGGCTGTCGGCAGAATACGTACATAGATATTTGATGCTATCGTATAACACGTACAAACATGTACTTTAAAAAGGTTGATATAATGTTTGCAGTATGCATCTTTCTTCAGCATAGCCCTAACCAATTCAAACCACTTTATACACGTCCCAATTAGTACCGCACATTTTAATTCTCATTGTCATACCGTTACAATACCGCAGCGACTCGAAAAACTCATACCACGTCATTATCCGAGCCGTCAATCGAACTTTCGCCTTTATCGCTCGACTTCATCCCGAACTTATTACATTGACCTAGTGGCCCCAGCCTCCCACGGAACGGCGAATCAAACTGCCATCGTCGGATCACTAATGCTCGTACTGCGCAAAAGCGCACATATATATACCCACTATTACCTCGACCCCGGGGAAAAGTAGAACGGGATCCGGGCCAACTGCTGTCGTTACGCATATCGGATACCGAAGGTCGCGCTAGCTTCCGCTTCTCTCTTATAATGTCGCGAAAGGAACTACCGGACGGATGGTTTTTCAGCTGAAGAAAGTGGAAAGTATCCTCTCTTTTATTGATATTGTTCGAGGGTCAGCGTTAATTGCACTTTATTGTAACTCGAGCGTCTTTAATGGCGATGACCCACATCATATGCGGATGAAAATTTCGAGCGCGTGTGCGTCGTAAATCAGCGAATGCTACACGAGATACATATAGATTAGCGCGAGCTGCGGATAAGTGGGTCATGGAAAACGGCCCCTACGCCTCCATCGATACTGCGTGGTACAATATTCCGAACGATATAGCGGGAAATTAATTATTGCCGCGTTGCAATGGTTCAATAATGAGAGCGAGAGAGAGTCTGGATGATGGAAAGTTTGTAGATCGATTTAATTGATGATTAGTGCGACAAATTCTGCTGAATGATGGAGAATCTGCGTTATATATGGTTAATGAAGTTTCTGCGTTTGAAAATTATCCTGCTTTGGAAGAAGCGTTATATTAATTTGAAAATAAAATCTTTGAAATATTTCAGTAATAACTTCTATATATGATGGTTAAATTTTAAAGTAATGTCACGTGTCGCTAAAATTAAGAGTAATTTAAAATTAATTAAACAATGATCAACTTGTGTATACGAAGAAAATAACAAACAGTTTCATCATGTCTCACGTTAACTTAATTGTTTATAGTTCGCAAATACATTCTCTACCACTCATGTCTCCTTTCAATCTGCTAAATTGTCATGTCTCCCCAGTAAAAAAAAAACGAGGCGACCACATCTCATCGTCGTTCCAGCAGACCACCCGGACCGAAATAACTCCAGCCACGTACGAGCTAATGAACGCTCTCTGCGCTCAGCAACGGCAAGACAGAGAGCGGCAGTAGCGCATGCTACTCTCACTACTTGCCCACCTTTGTTACCGCACACACAACACCTTTGACTCGCGGCAACTACCTCACGCGCTTGCTTCCTTGCTTGCATACATATACACATGCGGGCTCTAACGGACGAGAGGAGAAACAATTAAAAGGATCGCACCGCGAGCGCGCGGCCATTCGTCTTCGTTAACGCTCGGTGCGGTGAAATTTCCCGCTCAGAAGAGAGGGTGAGGCTCTCGTCCTTGATGGATGGGAAAAAGCTGAAAATCAGCGTCGCCCGTAATCACTCACGACGGCCGTCGTTTTGTCCTCCTCGTTCCCGCTGCTACTGGCGTGGTTTACCTTTGGTCCCCATGCGCGTCATCTTATTGTGTTTTCACACTGAGCGTAAGGTAAGGTTCAAAAGAGGAGTAGTAGCCGCGAGCTGATCCTTGCACGTTATAAGGACACGTTAATGAAGTTGCAGGGATGGAAATAATTTCATTTCAGGAATGAGCAGAAAAGATGTATGTGGGTAAGGGTTGGACTGCGCCGAGAAAGGTAATGAGACACGGTGATGTAATGCAGTTGCTGCTCGTGAAATAAGACAATGGTAATTAAACAAGGGAATGTAGTGGAAATGCAGTTTTCTGAAAGTTTCATAACGTACAAAGCAGATGTTTCAGCAGAATACGAAATTTTCCGGTAGGGTTTCTGTTGTAGGCATTTTATTTAAATTATTTAAAATAATATGGAGACGAATATTCCACAATACCAGCGATTATACACTTCAGTTCTTAACCAGCTCTAGAATTTTCAAAATGTTCAACCATAATTCGTGATTCATTAAAAACGTTTTTTTTTCAAAACTAAAGCATCTTATATTACCATAATCACAAACGTACATTTAATGTTTGACAAATAAAATCATAGAAAAACAGCACCACCTCAACACCCAACACGCTGCGCCAACAATCCTTGCCTATTCAAAACACACGTCGCGGCTGCGTACGCGGGACAACCGCGTCACCTCGAAAAAATTTTCACCGTCACAATGCACTCTCTCAATATAAAGCAGAGCCAAACCTGCACAAAGCGAAGAGAGCTCGGCAGTGCAGAGGAATTTCAGTCACGCGCGCGAAAGGTAAATATGAGACGACGGGTAGCGCTGAATCAGTTCCGCGTAAATATACAGCTGCGAAACAGCAACGGCGGCGGCTTCTTCGGTATTTGCCGCGCGCAAAGAAGAAGACAAAGTGGCCCGGCGATAAGTGGCGCGCTGACAGCAGACGAGGCAGTATGTGTGGATTTTGACGTGACGGGGCGACGGTGGGAATATCGAAGAGTGCTGATGCAGTGAGTGACGTGTTGTGGTTTTTCAGCGGGAAATTTAGGTTTGTTAATGGTAGGGTTGCTGGGTGTCTGAATTTGGGACAGGACTTACGATAAAAAGGTGACTTGGTTGGTTTGATTCTGTATTTCTTGAGGATTACTGGTTATTGAAAGAGTTGATAAAAACTTTCAACTTATTATTACTTACTACAGGATGATCTGTTGAAACATTTAATTCTTATATTGTTAGCTTGACGGTGAATGAAAACAAACTTATCAAGTATGCAAACAACCATCGAATCTGATATACCAAACACAGCTGTAAAAACACGATTGCTACGTATCCAAAGAAAACCTCGACCGTTCTCTTTTTCGTTTTCACAATACCAGCTCGCGTATAACGTCAGACGAAGTCACCAGTGATTCCCAACGACTGGACATTTCGCTTCTAAATTCGAAAATCGCCGGCAAAAAGCTTCCTCCTCCCTTCGTACGCCGAACCTACGCCCTTTTGTCCGATCGCCTCGCGGCATGAATTATTAATGAGGCCGCCACAGCTTTATGTCGCGCGGGCGAGGATCACTGCAGCTTCCGCGATTATTATTTTCGGCCGAATTGCCGACCTCGTTTACCTCATTACTGCGTTATAGCCATGAGAGGTTATTCTTGAAATCGAGAGAACGCAAATGTCAAATCGAAAGTTTACGAGAGCGATGGGGCTGACGGTGTACGGATATTTCTACTGCTATCACTTTTTAATTTTTTATTATCGAAGAACGTGGGAATAGGTTAATAGGCGGGATGACAACCATCGTGATGACAAATGTGAGATAATTGAAATACAAATATACCGAATTTAGTTCTTTTTCTTGCGTTTCAGGCTTTTTTGTAATCCTACTGACCCAATTCGGTATTTTTATACACGTGGCGTAAAGGAGAGGCGCGCACGCGCGCAATTTTCATTTGCCATTCGATCCGGCGTTAGTCTCTCGCGCGTGACCTACATGTTCCAAATTAAAACTGTGTAAATGTTTACACTCTCCAAATTAAAACTCGGCAAATGTTTATTTAAATCTCGGACGACTGGGTTCTGATGGATTCTGAAAAATTGAAAAAACGCTACGTGTAAACACTCGCACTAATTACAAACTCGAAAGATCAACACTATAAAAAAGAAAGAAGCAAATTCTCAATTCGAAAAGCCAACAAAAAAAATCGTGCCAAGGATATCTTCTCTTTCGTGCTGAACCGCAAGGCCAATCATCCATACGCTCGCTCGCTCGGCCAATAAAATTCCTTCTCTCCGCTGGCGCGCATTACACAGAAGCGCGGCACCGCGCCGGCCGATAGTTGGCTTTACGGGCCATTGGGATGACTAACGGCGGCCCATTGAATATGATTCCCCGGAACTTTCGCGCGGATTATTTCTGTTTACCACTCGCCGACCGTAAATTCTCCCCGCGTGGTGCCTTTTTTTCAATGAACCGAAAAGCCAGCGCTCGCTTTGTTTCTTCCCTTCCCACTGGAACAAGCCGCGGTTTTCTTCGAGGGGGTAATTCAGTCCGCGATTTTCATAAATTTCGTTTTTGTTTCGCGGCTGTGCAGCGCGGCTTACAACATCTGTATGTGTGTGTGTATGAACGTTATAGCCGCGGGGGGAGTGATGTATGGCGGTAGAGGGTCGGAGGTTGCAATGGAATTAAATTGACTGGGCAGTATGTGTGGGTGCGTAATTTTCCGAGTTGAAGCGAAGAGAGTGGACTGTTTGTTGGTATTGTGGGATGGGTAAATGTTTGTTGATGTAATGGTGTACATAAAAGATACCGTTATATGTAAAGTTAATAATACGAAATGACGTGTAATATAACTATTACATTTTTTATTTATTATTTCGATAAGCTGCTCATTAAGGATTAAAGTGATATTTCGTTTCACAATTCAGATATATATATAATTTTTAACATATTTAATGACACCAGAAGCAATCAATACATATATATTTATGCATTGAATCTCGTCAAAAGCTCGTTCTTACAAAGACCGTCTGAAAAATAATCACTCGCAGCATCGCATCTCGGTCGCTGACCCACATTGATGACATTTTTCCAATCGCCGTATCTCAATTTAAAATTCAAAGCACTCCAGGATCACAGCACGTTATACAGCTATCAAAATTGCAAAGCAGACGCAATTTGCATGGAAGTTACTACACAACCATCAAACAGAAGGACCTCACGAAGCATCGCGCAATTCATAAAAAAACGCCCCTTACCCGTCGATAAAAAATAAGCGCGCACGCATTTCGCGGCGATAAAACGCGCGACGTCCCTAAATTACGCCCTCTTGAAAAATTTACAGTTCTACGATGCTGAAATTCGTCGCAATGAAAAGAGAAAAAAACACACACACACACTGTACGCACACACAGCGTCGAGCCGCGGAAGTTTCGCAACTTTCCAACCGACCGTATTTCATCCTCCGCGGTTTACGAGCGCGGCGCACCTGATCGCACGCGCCTTCATGCACACGCACAGCGAGAGAGAGAGAGAGGGGAATAAAGTTAAATGTGGTGAAAATCTCGCTCGAACCGGCAATAAATACGCCCGTAAAGCCGCGATTATATCTGATCGTGGGCTTGTTTTATCGTCCGGCGCGCGAGCGAGAGCCTGGCCTAACGACGAGACAGCCGCGAATCGTAAAGCGCGCGCGCGTGCAGCGTTGGGATAAAGGCAGCCACAGCAGCAGCCGTCGTTACAATGCAGGGATTTCTCGCAAACGTTGCACACACCTATACACACGAGCAAGCGATTCGGACTGTGGCTGTGTCTGGGTATCGTCGCCGCGGCGATGAATAGGCGGCGATACGAGGAGGGTTAGTGCGTGCGGAGGGAGTTCGCGGCTTTTCGCTTGGATACCGGGGAAAGGAAAATTCTTGTGCTCTGGTGGTTCGGATGGTTGGGTAATTAATTGAACCAGGAATCTGATGGTGGCTGGAACCACGATCGTGGTTCGGGGGTGAATTAACTAAGTTCTGATTGAGAAATAATTAGTTTTCGTCGACATTGGGGTACAGCGTGGGATCGACAAACCGATTTTTAAGAGTTGATTGCATTCGTGATGTAATACAGTGAAGGATAGTTTTGAGAAAATATTATTACGAAATAGTCTTCGGTATAAGATAGAAATTAAAAGTATCACCAGCATCTTGCACTGTTTAGGAGATAAAAATTTTCAACGAATTTCCAGTTTTATAAAACTTTGAGAATACGAAAATGTCTCTTTTGGAGGTCTGTGAATTTCCGAAAATCTCCATACGCCTAGCGAGTATTTGCAGAGGAGAATCGATTTTGAATAAACCGAAGCCGGCGCGAATCCAAATGCAATCATCCGTACTGTTTGAGACGCGTAGTCACGTAGAAAAATGCAGCTCTCTCGGATACCTCGTGTGTGACGATATATTATGTGAAAATAAATGTTTCAAAACGCGTATGAAAAGCCAAATAGAACCCGCGTGACCGTAAATAACGCGTCTTTCGATTTAATAAATATTCAGTCCGCCCCCAGCGAGAGAAAATATCCGTTTTAATATTGATCTCGTATTATTTGCTTCTCTGCGCGGTCCTGATTATTATAAATAAATGAAATACTGCTGATTCAAAAATTATACAAAATCAACAATTATTTTATTCGAAACGGATATACCTTTCATCCAAGATCAATGATAAAATCACTTACTCTGGCAGATTAATCGTTTTAACTGTAATAACAGCAACGCTCACTTGAAACAAACAAACCGATATAACACCAACTACTTTCCTAAAACAAACGCACTAACCCACCCTCACTAAAAAGCACTAACGAGCGCAACGCGCCGCGTGGCAATGAAACACTCGGCGCGCGGTTTGTAGGTGCGCAGCTGGTTGCCGCGAGGATCCTTAATAATCCTCGTATCGCTTATAATCGCCCGACCGAGCGACAAACCGCACGCCGAGTTATCCGTCTTTCCGCGACTCTGTGCTGCTCGGTCGCAAAGCGACGAGACTTTCATCGGATTTTATATGAAAGCTGTTGTTGTTTTGTGTATTGGGTAAGTGGGTGATTATATTTTCAATGGGTATAGAAGTGTGATACAAGTTAAATCGTTGACTTTATTTTTTCTCTACAATTGGCAGATGCGGAAACTTTAAATACGAGAATATATTCTTTATGATCGTATTCAAATATGAGTATTTTCTATTATTCTTCATTCTCTGTGTAAGACAGAAAAAGTAAACAGATTAAATATCTTTATCGTTATTTTTATTATATCATAGTATATTCCAGATTAATAAGAATTAATTTATTTATACAAAGGAAACATCATAAAGGTTTCATATTAATTCCCTCATTCATGTTTATGAATAAATTGCAATTACTATTAATGTTGTTATATTTCAATCCTTATAATTTCATTTAAAAAATCATAATCCTTTGCTTCTATAAGCACATATTACAAATTAAAGAGGAATGATTCACATTCCTTTTTTAAACAACTGAATCCAAATTTCGATTTATAAAATTTTACAGCATGTGTGATGTGTTGCTTACTTATATATAGCAGTGAATGTATTAAATATTGTTCTATAAAGGACATCAATAGTTTTCTTCGAGTATGAAAGCGCATCCAACAACTAATCAAAACAAAAGCTAAACATCGCCTCACTGAATCACCCAAACTTTCCCAATCACACAACGAAACCACTCATCACTCACCTAGTCCCGAAAAAGCCTTCGTCCCAACAACGAACGAACTTTCGCCACAACCAGCCTCCACAAACGTTTTGGACGTATACGTTTGGTAGCTGGCTCCGCGGTAATATCGCGAGAGGTGAACCGACTCGCGTATCCAGACGAGTCATAAAGGAACGAGGGGAATGCGAAAGGAGCGCGATATTGCGCGAGGAGTTTTGCCTCGGCTCGCTTCTTTTCTCGTTCAATTTGCGAATTTCGTCGCTGAATGGAGGAGGTATAGCGCAGAGGTTGCTACTGGCAGCCAGGCGAATGATGGGAATATTAAAGTTGCAGGAGTCGCAGAGAGGCTCGGCGAATATGTAAATCTCGCCGAAATTAGCGTTGCGGGGAAGTGAATTCCGCCGAATTTCTAATACTTATTTGGCGGCCGTGAGCAAAGTTCAAAGTTTATTTTATTAGATGTTATAACTGTTTACTGAACGATAAATTATACAAATAATGCGTAAGATACGTTTCACTACTAACTTTTTCTTTTATATTTACTATCGTACACATAATCCAATGAAGTATGGTACAACCTTCAGCCAAAACTTAACTACGAACTCTATTGTTGGTGTACATAACTAAAAACGCAGTTTTCTCCGACCCAAATAATTTAAATTCAAAACACACACACAATAGTTAACCCCCACCATTGTCTATTACACTCTAAAAATCCCAAAGTCCAGATAATCCGACAACTCCGTAAAAACCCTTCCCGCAGCACCGCTTTATCATCGACGCGAAGGCGAGCAGCGCGCTTGCAGCTCATAACAAACTGCACGGAAGAAATCCTGCCAGCAGTAGCACTCCAGCGAGCGGCGAGCTCTCCCATATACCCGACCGCAAAATCCGTCGGGCTGAATTTTCGAAAACGACTCGGCTCTCTCTCTCGAGAGGGCAATAAGCGCTAGCGCACGGCGCGGATATTACGCGCAGGGTAATATTGTCCCCTTAAAAAAGGCCCGGCGCTCGCGTCTTTTCTCGACCGCGAAATTGCCGTAACGCGGGGGGTGGGTGCGGCCTGCGCAATGGGAGAAACGAGGAGAGGAGAAGAGGGTTTGCCTCTGTTTATGTTGCAGTAAAGGCGAAATGACGCTGAGAATTGCTCGGAGAGTAGAAGTAGGCGAGAGACGTTGTGTGGCGTAGGCTTTTTTTTCGTATGTTTGTTTGGTTGTTTTAGTGGAGAGGTAGGGATGCGGGAGGTCATTTTGATGATCGGATGAAGGACGAGAGGTGTGACACCGGGAACGAGATTGGTGATATCAGGTTTCATCTTCTGATTTTGATATAGGAGATTTTTTGTTTGTTTTTTCTAGTTTTTAGAGCAAATATATTGTTAATGAAACTGATTGGGAGCTTTTTCTCTTTACAAAAAGTAATTATACACGATGCGATCGAATAATAATATACAAAATGCGTACATTTAGCTGGATAGAAGTTAATTTACTCATAAGATAAAAACAGTAGCCAATCTTACGCTCTTTAGAAACTCATAGACAAAAATGTCTTTACAGTAGGTTCCACATAGGCTTTTTCAATATTTTTTTTTTTCATTATACATAATTTAACACTACTTTTTGACTAGCACAATTATACCATCTCCACCTGAACTAACACTCATCAAAAAACGATCCTCATCCCATTACAATAATTAAATATTCACTTCCCCGCGCGACCACATCCACAACCTATCCTCCACTTCCGCCCCCACCCACCACAGAAAAACACACCCTTACCAACCCTTAACCGTCATGGGCTTTATCGGACCGAGACACTCGCGGCGGTGAAACCGCGGGGGTTTGTTAACGAAAAAATTGAAGGCTTCCATCTCCGCGCCTATTAATCCTCCCTCTGCTATACCGCGCAGTTGTAAACGTCACGCGTAAAAAGACGCACGTAAGAACAGCCGTAAAAGTCGCGGCGAAGCTGCACGCGCACACATACTTTCCGCGAGTAACTTTTTTTACAGCGGCGCGTGACGTGTATATACATATACCCATCCAACAGCGAGCGAATTTCCGCGGCACGATGCGTTTAGGTTTAATGCGAACCGAAGGAGCTTCTCCGCGCGCGCTTTAACATTTCATGCGCGCGTGGGAGAGAGCTTGTGGATTATTGAGTCGGGCGGCGGGCTATGTACGTGCGGGGTTATTAGAATTTTCGAGGATCGGTCGGGGCTCGCGGTGAGTTACGTTCTGTTCCGGGTTTGGGAAAGAGTAAATCGTGGCGAATAAGCAGTCGGTTTTATCGTAGTAATAATTATCTGGCTACCGATAGAAATAAGTTAATTCAGTTTTTTATCGGATTATCGGGAAAAGTCTAGCGAATACTTTTCTATTCGCAGATTCAAGCTAATTCGTGAGTTATAATAATAAGATATAAGATTGAAATATCCGGTTTCAATATAGAAACGAAGAGAATTTCAAAAATGCTTCCGGTCTTAGTGACGTTTGATTTATATAAAAAATAACTATCGCTGAAAATTTTTACCTTCCCGTCGAGATATTTCGAAAGTCGCGCTATATTTTACCCTTTCTCGCACTTTAGCATATTCAAACCCCTCGTTCGTCACATCCACCGCCTAATCCGTCGCAAACTCTCACCGCATCGGAAAAAAGCCGACCAAAATGGACTTTTCAATCCTTATCAATTGCGCGCAAACAATTTTCCGTTATCCAAATGACATCAACCGGTCCCGGGTCCGCCTACAAATCAGCGCCGATAAATATCTCCACGACCCGAGGAGAATCTCCATCTCCCTCTCTCTCTCTCTCGTTATGCGGCGTCACTCGATAAATCAATACGGCTCTCTCCTTTGTCATATCCAACGTTCTATTCCCAATTCTTGTTATTCTAATAGCCTCGATAAATTCACCCGCGCTCCTGCGTTTAAGTCCCTCCCCGGCCTTTGTGCTGCTCTCCGATGAGAGGGAAAAAAATAAAGACTGCCACCCGCCTCCGTACCTGCTGGCGTATATAACAATGGGGAAAGAGAGAGATATTCCGAATAAAAAGACGATTCAGCAACATTTTCCTGCGGGAGGTGGGGCAGTGGTCCTGACAAACGATCCGTATACAGCTCCGCGGCGGTGGCGGCAGTAGTCCGCCGAAAGAATTATCGGCAGGCGGAGGATAAAGTTTTTCGCGTATTAAGTTCCTCATGCTCCTTTATTTTCTGCTTTCGCGTGTGTATGTGTATATATATATATACGGCGGAAGGGGGTGGAAAAGTTTCGCGATCAAATGTTTATGGTTCGACTCGTGTAATGCGACGAGATCTCCGGAGCGTGGCTAATTGCGCGAGTGAGTTCCGTTCTTATTTTTTTTTTCTTCCTTTTTTTCAGTATTTCGTTTGAAGGCAGAGAAAGAGTAATGAAAAAATTATGCGTTGTAAAAGTTGAGGCGGTAAAAAAGATGTAATTCGAGGAGACGATGTAATTTTTTTTCTTTTATTTCCGGTGTAATTAGATTAGCACGCCCTGCAGGAGTAAGAACGAATTCAGTTTGTACCAGAGAAAATGATGCTGGCTGATTCATTGATCTGGAAATTACTTTATCCTTTCAAAAAGGGCGATCAGTTAAATTTGATATTCAAATTAAAATTCAATTAAATTTTCTTTTGTCGCATTAAGAGATCAAAGATATAAAATAGACAGTCTTAAATTTAAAAAAAGTAAA
>JAPYZO010001464.1:0-29151 GCA_030522905.1 Torymus flavipes
GTCGTGCAAAAAGCTAAGTGAAAGGCTTCAAAAAAGGGAGAAGAAAAAGGAAAATAACAGCCGCCCCAAAGAAGTTGTCAAACGCGCGCCGACCTTCCCCCCTTTTTATCTCCCCATCGGCGCCGCCACCACCGCGCGGAACTCTCGGCGAGCATAACGAACGGGAAGCGATGAATTAGCAAGTCGAGCGAAGCGAGCCGAAGACATAAAGGAAAAGATAAATAGGCAGGGGGGTATAGAGAAGAAAGTTAGAAAGAGGGACTGGCCCGGGTAAGAGAGGGAATCGCGAGGGCTCCATAACGCGGGGGAGAATGAGAGAGGACCAAACTGCCAGTTACATTGTGGAAGGGTCTTTAAGGAACACTTTTAACAAGCTGAAACTTCACCTTTTATCCGCGCGCAAGAGAAGGAAAAAAGAGGAAGAGAGAGAGGCGGTAAAGCCGGACTGGGAGTTTAGCGCGCGCGGGGGCGCGAGCCCAGAGGAAGTTTTAATCTTCCCAAGAGATGATCGTTAGATCGCGCTAGAAGGAGGTGGAGGAGGAGTCGCTTGTACGCGTCCACCACTCTTTCCGTCTTTTTCTATGCTCGCACGATGGAATGAGTTTTTTAACGGTGTGTGTATGTCCGCGAGTTGGTCGCGTCGTGGAGATATGATGACGTTAGATTAAGAGGTTTCGATTTGGAGTTTATTTTTGTCGGCATGAGAACTTTTTTTTTATTGGAAAGGTCAGTTTATTTATTACTGGTTTTATTGTTACTTTAAAATAAAAAATAATTTAGTGACTGGAATACATCTATCTGGAAATAAGTAATTTCATATTTTATAATACACTAAGTATTGTTGGATTATTAAAATAGAATTGAATTTAAAGTTGAATTTATTATGATTCAATTGAAATAATTTTATTAATAGAAATGGTTATAAAATATTTAAAAATAATTTTATAAATAAGTTGAGTACATAAATATAACTAAAATAATTTGATACAATTATGATGCTATTTAATTTTGCATAAACTTTGCTGAGAAATCCATTATTCCTGAGCCATAAATATAAATAATTTTGTATCCATTTTTATCTTACTAATAAACTTATTTAAAGAAATTTTTAATCATTCAACAGACAGTATCGTAGAATTCAAAACTCCTGAGAGACGATCGTAATTAAATTTTTTACTGAATTGTAGAAAAAACTCAGCTTGGAAGTTACACTTGGAAAAAAACTTTGCCTCCCCGTCACGGTTTTTCCGCTCTCTTTTCTGTTCGACGGTGTTGAGCGAATTTTGTGTTAGTGTTTCCTTCTTAGTCAGGGAAGAGCTAATGTTTGAGCTGGAAAAAAGTTGGGTGATTTGTTTCGCGAGGATTCGAGGCGTATCTCGTACCGTTTGCATTGTAAGTGGTTCTTTCGTCCAAGTTTTTTTTTTTAAAGATCGTTGTTACAGATGTTAGGGAGCTCATGAATCCTTTAATTTCGCAATTATAACTTTTACGCTCTTTAACTTCTGAACGATCTCGTGATTTTAAATGGAATAAAGTAAACTTCGTCGTTGCGAGTTACGTTGATAAGTAAGCGAATATTTGTTTCTCACAAAAATTTATAAATGTATGTTTCCAAGTATTGATTTATATACGTAATATACTACTTATCTTTATTCTGGTGGTAACGAATTACACTATTATTCATTGTGTAAAACAACAGAAAATAAAACAAATGTTTCGCAGAATTATTTGATTTGTTGATAATTTTGATGATTTTAAATATCGTAGAATCGAAAACAGCAAGAAACAGTAGATCACTTGTTACATACTGTTTATATCTCATAAACTTTTTCATTGTAATAAAGTGCACTAAATTATAACTTCAAATATGTATAAAAGCTCTACAAAACCGCTATATGCAACTAAATTCCTAATCTCGATCAAGACGTGTAGCTGTACTAGCGCCTAAAACGATTTACCCCCACCGTACAACGGCATTTTATATCCATTCTGCATAATTGACTAATCGTCTCTACCCTTAATATTTTCATCCCACTAAATTATACATTCTATAGTCCACTGACAAAACCATCAACCCGCCTCCATCAGTGTACAGCCACACGTGTACAGTCCCCTATCGAACGTGCCGCGCTGGCTCTCTTCATCGCCACTTCTCCCTATAAAAAATCCATCACACGGTTGTCAAGAAAAAAGAGCTATACTCTACGCCCGGGAGCGACGGGTATACCTCTCGCGCGAGCGCGCAAAAAAAAGAACGAGGATGAGAGGCAACACGCGCGACAACGACCTCTCCAATAAGAGACAAATAGCGATGGAGAAGAGAGGCCGAAAATAGAGAGCGAGCGAGGAAAATTCAATATTCCATCGCGGAATAATTCGATTGCCGGGGCTGGGGCAAAAGTTCAGCCGCCGAAAATAGAGAGAGTGAGCGAGTGCGGCTGAAAAATTCAGCGGCGCGCGGTTAAATAAGCGATGCCGCGATGGGCTTCGAGTTTCTATATTTCAGCGGCGGTGGTGCAGTGAAAAATTCATGGGAAGCCTGCACACACGGCTAATCCTCGACGGTAATTTATATCGCGTCGGAAGTTTCGCGGTCGCGGGATTAACGGTTATAACCGGTTGTAACGGCCGTCGTCGCGGAGTTAACTTTTCACGCTATTGCCTTTTTGCGCGCGTGGGTCGAATGGGGACTAATGTACGCCGCTAATGCAGAGTTATATGCCGTCGTTTGATTATTGCACGGGGGGCGAAGGTATTAATGGTTGGTTTATTCATGCCGAATGGAGTTTAATGGAATGCGGACTCCTCGGTCCGTCAGTGGACACGATGGTTTAAAAATTTCATACAAGTGTCTATGTACCGATTTTAAGGTTTAATGAATACGAAATTTATGACGACAGAGCGCAATAAAGTGCGCAACATAAATAACGATGTTTTTGAAATATTTCATCTGTTTATTATTCTGTAAATGATTGCAATTATTCATGTTCGCTTTTATTTCAAGCGCGCATCCTTTTGCATATATTCGCGCGCGCGCGCGCGCTTGATGTACAGGTATATTTTTGCATTTTTTCCTTTGGCATTTTCGTAATTAATAATTAATGTTACTTTTCGGTAAAAAGTATTTCGGAGCTAAAGTGCGTTTTGCACACGTTTTTAACTATATATTATATCATGCTGTAAAGTTAATTATATTTTATGAATCGTGAACGCGTATACCAGAAAAATTCATCCTGGTTAAGTATTACAAAAATGCTTCACGTAAAAATTCAAATATTCAGTGCGAGTTCCCGTAATGCAACACGATATTTCTCTTCATGTATCAAAAATTAATCGAGAAAATTTATATTAAACTCATATCCCGTTAACTTTCAACTACTACTTTTTTCGTTCCCGTTCCACAGCTGTACATCGATCGATTCACCTTTGTTGCTCTCTCTCTCTCTCTTCCCCAGACGTCATTTAAATTCCCGAAGCGTGCGGAGAACGTCGACGTTGTAATTCAGCGCAAGCAAACGTCCGTCTCAATTAAACGAGCGCGCGAGCGTGTAACCTTTTGACACGGACCCACCTCGAGTTTTCCCTCTGTCTTCCCGGATGACTGAATTCGGTTTCTTTACCCGACCGGGGAAAGGATCGCTCGTATTTTATACGTAATTAAGTGGATCTTTATATATAGCGCGGGCTTTATATGTAGCTTGAGTGACAGGATAATTGTTTGTAGGTGTACGTTATACAGAACTGAGGTTGAATCGGCATTGTTTTAAAGTGAAATAGTAGATGTTTATATATGTGTAATTAGTTTAAAATTTTCCCAGTATATACTGGGATATTAATTTCAAAAAGTTGGAAAAATGCATTTGATTGCCACATAAAGGCAATAATAATTTTAACATCAAACAAATTAAATTAACTGTTTGCACTGAGACAGTTAATTTAGTTGGATGGACGTGAACTTTATTTTATTATGACAATGGTAGAATTTCAATGAAACTACGGTTTTGCCATATCAAACACTAAACTTGTTCGAAATTTAACTGGCCCTCATTCGTTAAATCTAATTCTCACTGAGAAATAAAACTGATAAGTTGAGCAGTCGTAAAAAGCAAAAAGGAAGATAGAAACGAGTCCGAATGAGTCGCAATAAAAGTTTTTATGGTGTCCCAGACCGTTCGCTTAAATGTTTCTATTAATTCGACCAAATGTCTGTTTCTAAATAATTGAGCATTGCTGCTTTATACGAGCTCTTTAACTAAATGCACTTTATTTCGTTTATAACATACTCAATTTGCATTGTTAGAATATCGCAATGGACTTTTTGAACGGTCACACGGAAATAAATTGATTTCGTAGCTCTTTTTTTTTAATAAAAATCGCTTCATCAGAAAGAACCACGAGATTAAATTTTATTAACAATCAGAATTTAGATTGTACTGAAATGCCTCTTTCAGTCATGTTTTAGATCATAAATTCATCACCAAAGTCGTAAAAAGTCAAGATGTCTCTTATATGAGAAAGCTATAAGTATCACATTAAAAACTACAATATATTGTAGCATTATCCTAGTTTAATATATAGTTTTTATACGATACTATAGTACTTTTTCCAGTAAAATGGAATATATAAATAAAATCGCTTGGGATAACATTCCACGAAAAGGTATCAACAAAAGCCTTTCTTTATCCTTCTAATGCTGCCTCGCTTACCTCCCATTATTTCCATTCGAAACTAGCTCTACAATTTACAGTTACAACCGTAAAATCCAATGCCACCAACAAATAAAAAAAAAGCTCCCCTCCACAGCGCATCTGCCGCTCTATATGCACCGCAGCAACAACCAACCCGCTATTATGCATTACGCAATCGCGAATCGAAGAAGTCGCGCGGATTCCTTCGACGCGGAAGGGGCGGGGGCGCGCATAAATTGGCTTCCCGAATCCCGCCGCTTCCGGCGGCCCGATAATTGGCTTAGTTCCCTTCCCCTTCTCTGAGCTCTGCGTCGCCAGACAATACCCGGGATATCTCCCTCTCTCTTTCTCTCTCCCCTCGGCTCGCTATCTGTCCGCGTGTTTGAACCATCTCGGTTTTTGCATCTGGCGATATAGCGTACGGTTAGTGTTATTTTTAGGAAAGAAAAAGTGGTTGAGGTGGATACCTTAAATCGAAATAATTTTTGAAAATTCTGAATGCATTTCAGTCATCATTACGAAATTCTGCTCAGTAATTTTAGAATTTTACAGTTTTTTCAGTCCTTTCGGTTGAGTCCAGTGTGCTATTAGAATATTCTATTTCTCAATTTCATTTTATTTAGAAGTATTTTCTTTTTATTTTTCATTTGTTATCGACCCTTCTATAAGCTTTTTTATTACTCTTGCTTTGTCTTACTTTATCTCTACTATCAACACATTCTTCAGCTAGCCTCTTTTACTTCGATCCCATTCGTCTGTTTTCTGCTATTATCCTGCTAACGTAAATTAATTAATGTTGATAATTGATTATCGGCTAGTTTTATAACTGCCTCTCAAACATTCAAAAAACTAAATGGTCTGACGAAACTTGCTTTCTCCACTTAATTCATCCACAAAATAAAATCGTTGGTATATCTGCATATTTCCCCTACGTTCCATTAATTCTGCATACTAACTTCAGCACACTATCCAAAATACCTTCGAACAATACTCTTTAACGACCTCCCACGGAGCCTTCACCCAAATTCAACGCAGCAGCCCCTTAATTCTCATCCGTTTACCCATCCAGCCGTCCACTATCCTCGTTTATCCTTACCTCCTCTCCACCTGCCCTCTGTCCTTCCCTCTGTTCTTCCCTCCCTCTCCTTCTAGCAGCGGCTTATTCGCATTCATCGGTTTCCAATTAGTTCCGACAAGCCGAGAAGTTATTAAGCCGCTAATTGCAAAGCTGCCAGCGACGTCGGAGACCCTGTGGTTTTAAAAGAGAAGTCGCGCGCATCCTCTTTCTTCTTCTTCTTCTCTTTCACCGTGTGTACGCTTTTGCGCACAGAGAGAGAGAGAGAGAGAGAGAGAGAGAGCCGTGCGAAAGAAAGTTCGGGCAGTACGTTTTCTCGCGCGAAATCCCTTATTACCGTGGCGCTCGCGTCCGCACAAAAAAAAGGCAGCGCGCGCGTCCGGGGCAGACTCGACGGCGGGCGCAAAAAATACAGGAGTTTATTCGGCCGGCAAAGTTGCTCTCGCTTTTCTCTCTTTGTTTCGCGCTCGCGCGCAGCTTGTTTATGATTTAATCGCGAATTTTTAATTTCGCAGACGGCGCGTCGGCGAAGTTTTTCTTGGAATTTTTACATTCTGCTTTGCAGCTGCGAATCTCTTGATTCCGCGAAATTTGACATTTTAAGTGCGAGCGGATGAGGGTGGGAAGGGGGGGGAGATGCTTAATTTTTCCAGCAGCGATGAGTTCTTTTAACGGTGAATAACTTCTTTAATTAATTTATAACGGCTTTTATTCGAACGAGGTGAAGGTTTTTATTGCGACGGAGTTGACGGTTTATTAGCGTAATGAGAGTGTTAAGGTGTTGCGCGAAATGCCGACTAAGTACGCTTGTTTGTTCTTTATTAAAGCCAAAGGCGATTTTTCTTTAATTAGCCGGAAGTAATGAGATGAATTTGTTCAGGAAGGGAGTAACGGAAAAAGAAATTGAATGCAAAATGTAGCCATAAAAAAATTTGTCTCAAAAGAAGAGTACATTAAACTTTTGATATCAAAAATTTTCTGTGCGTACATTAACAATCAATATATCATTATTAATCTTTCATTTTCAGATTGTCTATCGCAATATATTATTTCGTTGATAATAATTTACTCATCCATGTAGGTGATTAAGCCTAATTAATAAAAGGCTAATTAAAAAACAAAATTGACAAAAAAAAAAAACATTTCGTAATCCAATCCTTTCTTTTCTCTCTGCAACACCCAACATACAGCCTCTACCACTCAACTACCCTCATTATGCAAACCCCGGTGAATTTCAATCCGACCTCGCGACCCTTGGCCAATCAGCCTCTCCCACCAGTCTACTTTTTTTTTCTTTTCTCTTCTTTTCTTTTTTTAATTTTCGTCAGTTTCCCCACCTGATCAGGCTTGCCGTGCACGATCGCGCGCGAACTCGAGACGGCGACGTCGACGACGACGACTGGCGTTCGGAAACGAGGCTCTTTCAATTACGAAGTCGGGCACGGACGGGAGATAAAAATTTCAGGCCCCTCCTAAAAGCCCGCGCGAGCGAGCAAGCGCTGTATGAAGTCTCGAGAGAAAGAGGTAGAAAGAGGAGAGTGACTGACTTCTCGGGAATGCCGTTTGCGCGTGAGGTGAGGGACCGAATTGGCAAGACAGGTTGCACACTCGGCTTTTTGTTATTTATGGTAGTAGGAAGGTTTGAGAGCGTGTGTGAAAAGTTGCGGAGAAATCGAGTTCGGAGGTTTCTGGGGGTTAGGGGCTTGTAAGCTTGTACAATGGAAAGAATGTTATCGATGCATCAGCGTACTATGGGTCACTGAAAGCATATTGTGTAGTTGCAGACGTTAATAGTGAGAGTGTGATTCTAATAATGACACCATTACAAATTATTATTCATTCTGAGTAGTATTATATTTACGTAGCAATGTCTATTTATGATAATAAATAATGATAGTTTTAGTTATAATATTTTTCAGCAAGCAAGCATGTGCAATAAGGGCACTTCTTTCAGTGTATTATTGTCAAGCAGTAATAAAATATATAGGTTTGTAAAATAAACCTTATCCATCACAAAAAAACCCTATTAAGTAAAAGTACTGAAAACATTGATGAGCCAACATAACCAATGTAGTACACAATCAGGCAAGATAACAATGCTACCTTCAAAATCATCTCACTGATCATAAACTATGCACTCACTTTTCTAGTACCCAAAACTACCTTGTCTCCCGAACCACACGATCCCCCATCACTCCATTCAACCGCCCATCCACGGCATCTCCAAACGTCGACTAAAACAAATTTCGAATCGCCAAAGCAGACCGTCTAATCTCTCTAACATTCTCGCCACGTCCGGTCCGAATCTCCCAACTGAGCGTTCCTCTCTCTCTCACACACATACTCCTCCCCCTTATCAAAAACCCGCGATTCCCCGGTACGCGGAAAAAAGGGCGCGCGGCAACTCCAAATTTCTACCCCGCCTGGAAAAGACCCACACGCTCACACACACAGTCGCACGAGGATTCCCGATGCGGTGCACGTGCGGCGCGGGCGTGGCACCGGCACGTGTGAAATCGACGCGCGCGGACGCTTTCGAGTTTTCCACGGGAGAAGTAGTACGTAGCATGGGAACGCGAAATTTCTCTGCGGCGATTTCTTCGAGGACTAATTCCGACTGTTTGTCACGCGCTCACCCTGGAGCTATATGTGGCTGGCTGTGTACTTCCGCGTCGCCCGTGTGTTGTTTAGCGATCTCGCGACGGGGGATTTGGGTGTTGTTTCGAGGAGGATTTGAAATACGATGGGATTTGTCTTTTTTATTTTAGGAAACTTTAAGGTGGTCTATTACGAGTTCATTTCCCGCCGGGTGGGTAAATTTATCGGTGAAAATGGTTTTAATGCGTTAGCTTCAAAAGGCTTTTAAAGAAGTTAGGGTATGAAATTGTAAGGGTAAATATTTTAAAAATATTTTTAACGCTACGCTTGCTTAATGTACGATAATTGTTCCTAATTAAAATCGTCACATTAAAAGGGTATTGATTCGCTCCGAAATTCCATAACCTGATTTGTGGATGATTTTAAATGCAGCTGGCAGGAATCAATTTCCATCGGCTGTAAAGGATGAATGTGTTAAAATAACTTTGCTAACCAACTTGAGTTATACGCATTGAGTCACACATTCCCTTACTGATTAATGCTGAAAATAACTTAGATTTTTATGTGACTTTCATGTGTGAAGATATTAGATTCATTATACATTCTATTATACCATTCAATTTATTCAATAGGATACCTTATAATTCATAATCCAACAAAATATTTCTAGGTACCTTTTCATTTGTGCCAGTAGTTTACTATGCACATGTACGCTTTATTTAAATAATAATTGTGAATGATCAAACGAATAATATGAAACGCACCAAAACGTAACAAAAATCATTATAAATTCTTTCAGATCCAGCGCAGTGCAATCGGACTAAAAATTAAACTCCAAGCCGGAAAGCCATTCTCTTTGACCGGCCGTAATAAAAATCTCCACTCCCGAAAAGCTCGCCCTCGCTTGCCCCTCCCACTCTTAACAAACGAAAGAACAGCCGGCAGGCAAAAACAGAGCCGTAGTGCAAAAAACACTGGCAGCGGAATACAAAGCGCGCACTATCCCTCGTAAATTAAATATATTATTTTTCTAATCACGGCCACTCGCGCGGGCAAGAATAAAGCCCGTAAAGAATCGCGCAATTACGAAGCGCAAGCAAAAAGGGTACCTCGATAACCCCGAGAGAGAGAGAGAGAGGAGGCCCTCCAATAAACCAGGCGTTTTGCTTCGAATCGCCGAAGCGATCGCGTGCGAGCTCACGCAAATTTAAAGCTGTGCATGTGTGTGTATCCATTACTTCAATTCTCTTTTCCCTCCTCTCGTGTTCTCCGTGGAAGGGAGTTCAGGGAAGCGAGCTACTTTAATAACGGAAAAAGTGTGGACGACATGTTTTGACCCAAGTATATTATAGTGTTTATTTAATATTCGTCCAGCCGAGTAAGCCGGTTTTCAGTGGCCGCACGCGGGTTGGAGTTGCTGTATTTTTAATGGATGTTTTAATTGTAGAGGAGGCTTAACTGCGTTTTAGTGCTTGCGCAGTCTTTGTCTTTGTACTTTTTTTTAAGGATGGGGGTGGCGAAGTCGCTAAATGCATGCTTAATGAAGCGGGATTAGTGATGATGGAAGTGGTTAGTATTCTGACTTTAATGGACGAAAAGTAGATAAGAGACATGTTTGAGGGTGTGATGATTCGTCGTTTTATTAAAACGAAACTACTTGTTTTGTAATTTATACAATAATAAAGTAAATTTTGCTTTGCCGTGCAGAGTTTTTACATTCATGTTTATAAGTATGTGTACTCTGAAAAATATTAAATTAACGCAGGCACGAAAGGCAGTTAAATTTTAGCAAAATTATATATTATTTTTCTATTATATCTTTTGAAAGAGTTCAAAAATACATTGAGTTTTATTTAAGAATAACAAATGAAACGCGTAGCATAGAAGCTGAGTAACTTGAATTAAAGCAAGTTTTTTATCATTCAGCCTTGTACGAAAGAACGTGACGAGAATTTGATAGATTTCATAAACACTAATTTTAAAATAAAAAATAAAAAGAATGGTTTGTAAAATTCAATAATTAAGTTATTTCTCTTCTGTCATATATTCGTTATAATATGCGTATAACAACCCGAATAATCAAAACCACCTCTTCTACATTGTAATCAGCTTCTAACGCCCCATGCGCGTCTCTTACCGTGCATACCATATCTTTAGCGCGTGGGTTTTTTTAAAGAGTAGGTCCGTTGAGCCGATTGGCCGAACAAAGGGATAACATCGTTCGGTCAGCTGCGCGGACCGTGCATTAACGAGCGCGCCCGTGAATCACGCGGCGTGGCTGGAATTGTTTTTTGGGATGATTATTGTAGTTATGGTTGGTGATGGAAGATTGATGTCGGGAAGGTTTTTATAAATTAATGAAGATTTAGTGGGTATGTTTGGAAATAACTACATGGAAATAATTTTATCGGCGTTACTCATCTATCGCCTAGGCTATTTAATGGAATACTAGAGTACACCGTCAAAATAAAGAACTTCAGTACAGAAAATTTTACAATTGAAATAATTTTATATAGCAAGATTTGTTAACCGTTTAAGTTACCTAGCAGTAGATGTCTGACTATACGTAAGTTTTTCTACTGATCATATATCATTATACCGTACCAGCGATTTTATCGGATTTCCATTACTTTTCCATCTTTCACATAAAATAATAAAATTTCTCTTGATTCTTGAAACTATTTTTTTCTGTCTTTTAATTTGAATCGTTCAATATAGCCTTTGCCTCTTTGCCTGTACCCACGAATAAAAAAAGTTTCACACACACACAGACACACACACACACACACACACACACTTCATCTTCTACAATAAAATTAAAATGAACCTATTCCGATTCCCGCTCCAATTTCAACAAACTGAATACAAAACTCCTGTTTCCCCTCCGCTGGTCAAACACACTCTCGACATTCGATTATTCTCGCATCGCTGATGAAATCCGCGCTATTATCTTATTCTGCGCTCACTCCAGCGTAACGCAACAAATACATTCCGTCAATTAAGCAAGAAATCGAACGCGAAAACTCGCTAACTCAACGAAACGAAGAAAGAGCAGGAAAAAAGAAGCAAAAGAAAGAGGAAAGAAGAGGAGGAAGCGAAAGCCCCGGGGAACGGTACAAAACTGCGGATCAACAATTCATGAGCCTCGTTTCGCTTATCCCAAAAGAAACGCCGGACCGAAGCCCGGGGGGCACAACTGTGAGAGAAAGAACGAAGAAACTAGCGCTCGCGCGCAGAAAAAATGGAGCAGCGGCGGCAGCAGCAGCAGCCGGAGGCAATTGAATCACCCCGATTAAAGAAAGTCCTAATTATCAGCTGAGACGCGCGCGCGTCCGTTATCGGAAAACGATTCGACTGAGCGGCGCGCGGGCTTTGCCCTCCCTGCTACCCTCCGATCAAACTTATTTCAGCCCGTTCCTACAGTCTCGCCGGCAATCGTCAATTCATTTCTTTTTTTTTAAAGGGATGACTTACTAAGGGGGAGAGGCTCGATCAATATTTGCATAGTGTCACGTCTTCTTTTTCGGTGCAAAGACCACGAGCAAACAGCATCGGGGACGCGGTCGCGTTGCGGGGTAATTAATTACTGAAGATGAATTTATGAGGGCTCTGGGGATGATTTTTGTTTGCGCGGTGGAATTAAATGATGGGTGTCTGTAGGGAATTAAATGGCTGGACTGTTGTTTGTTCAGAGCCAAGTCTTGTTTATTGCGAAAATGCTATAACTAGGTAGATTCAATATGTTGGAAGTATTACTGTTTCATTTTATTGTAGAAGAATTTTTAACTATTTCAAGCTAGGGCATTGTTATTTCGCGAAAACTTTTTTCTTATCCATTTTTTTCTTTTATTCTTTTTTTTTATAGATATGAAATATTTAATTCTTTGCAATGAGTGGCGAAGTTATTAAAATGAATCAATTTAACAACAAAATATACAGTTTTCTAAATTTTAAGAACACGAATAGTTTCATTAAAGTGGTTATTCTGCATAAAATTATCTTTCGTTATTCAATTTTGGGATTGTAAACTCTACCGAAAGTTCGGAAGGCTTAACATGTAGTTTATAAATAATTTTCGTCGACCCTTTCAGAATTATAAACGGCTTCAAAGTTCTTGATCTTATTAAAATTCTAGTGGCACGAGTATTTGTTATACAATACTTGAACAAGATTATTTTACATACTCTACCGTCAAATTAATTACAATAAAAGTATAAAAAAGTTTTCTAAGGAGAAATTTAAATCTAGAATTGATGAACATCTGATCTCTACTTCACACTTAAACAAAATCGTTCAACACTATTACATCTTTCACGTAAAATACACAAATTACTTTCAATAAACTCCAATCGAACCGAACTTCTTGCATATACACCTATGCAAACAACATACCCCATTCCTGAGCTACATAAACACCCATAACGGCGCAACTTCAACCTCATCATCACCAGCTTTCCTTTCTCTCTCCCTTTCTAACTCTCCATCCCCCGCAATTTCTATGAATTCGCGGAATTACAGCGTAATTCAGAAGCCGACGGATAAATTTACACTGTAGTAGCGATAGGGAGGAGGAGATTCATGAGTTGAGCGAAAGTTGGCCACATCGCTGCCCCGAGGCCGGAAATAATTGATTGGGCCTCGTCCCTCCCTCGCTCGCGCGCGCGGAAACTTCGCTGCTCTTTATTTCGTGCCGCGCCTTTGTGCGACCGACGTTTTTGGCAGTGGCGCATTGTGTCGCGCGACTGCCTGTCGATTTCGCTTTCACATCACGAATTTTCGTTAGCTAGGACGACAACGACGACGACGACGGTCTCGTTGTGGGGGGAGAAGTCGGAGGGACGTTGGAGATGCAGTAACGGTAGGACGGCTCCTTTGCGTGGGTTTTGTAGGTGGTGAGAAAGAATAGTGTTTTTTGAAGTTTTATTTTTATTAAGTAGAGTGGGTGGGAGCGATTGCGGAATTCACTGCTGGTCGATATCACCTTTTTGTCCTCTGAATGTTTCCTAAAATCTTAACGCTTATGATTGTAATTGTTATAGAACATCGTTTGAATAATTAAAAAATGATATATTTTTGAATTTAACAAATTTTCTGAATAATTTTCAAACTTGTTGAGGTTATTACTTAGCAAAGTATTATTAACTGAAATTTTAGACGAAATTCCTTATCGATCGAATAAGCATAAAGATAAATGCTTTTAATGATGATAATGCCAAACTATATTATGAGGAAGGTGGCAAAAATAAAACACTCAAATGTGCTACATTTAGAAAAACTTCACTGTCCGTCGTTTACCAAATCAATCATCTCTGAATTATTTTAGTATATTAAATATTACTTCAATATCAAATATTTTTGAAAAAAATATTGAAATACCAAAAGGATTTTGTTACGAAAACATAGTTCTAAAAAAAGTGAAAAAACAAACATTTACTCAAAGCTCCAAACATGATTCAAATTAACCAGTTTCCATTGCACTCTGTATACCACAAGGAAATCGATGCTACTATTGACTTTTATCCGCTTATTGATTGTATTTGTTTAGAACACCCGCTAAATGAAATTCATACGAGTGAAAAAAAAATCACACATGTTTTCATCGAATCTTTCCGCTGGAAAAATTTATCCCTATGAAACATTCACCGTCATCTCCGCGCGACATCAAAATGAAAATTCTATTCAAATCCCACCGTCTGTTACATGACCATTTAGCCCGCCCATCGCACCCTTGTAAGTCGAGTCGCCTTCCCCTCCCTTATACTCTCCCTTCTTTTTCACTTCGAGTGCCACATATCGCACGCGCGTTTTTCCTTTTCTCCCGATGCGTCGTCTCCCCCAGTGCCCGTAGCACTTCGTTTGAAATATACTTTTCTTTGAGAATCTCGCCGCTCGCTGGCGCAGGCTCTTTATCGGACGAGGTAGAGCGCATAAACAGCAAAACAAGTGGGTGGGAGTGAGAACGAGAAGAGAGAGAAAGGTGTTAGTAAGGGTCGATAAGCGACGGCACAAGAAAAGGTATTGCCGCCGAGGTGGTGCTCGGGAAAAATACATAGGTTGCCGAGGGTGGAGGGAAAAATGCGAGGGAGATATATGGAGTTTTAATAGTGGAAATGATCAGAGAGTGCGAAGATGAGGTTCGAATCGTGGCTCGTGTGTTGATGAAAGTGCGTGTGCCTGCAAGATATGAATTATTATGATTCCTCTTCGAGAAAATTAAAGGGAGACTAGTACGCTCATCGAAAAAAGTAAAACGTTTTTAAGCTTTTTTGATGAAAATTATAATGATGTCAAGAGAGAAGAAAAACTCTTTTGATAGATAGAAGAAGTTAGTGCAATCTTGAAGGACAGTTATTGCATAAACTAGTACGAATTATATGTCTTTCTCAATTAAAATAAAAATATAATAACAGTATAAATTCACATCTGTAGCACATTTCTCCTAATCGTTTCATTAGTTTCTCTGTATACATCACGCAAACTCCCTCATAAATTGATCAAACAAATATTTTAACCATATATCAACTGAATTTAGAACAATGAATTCGCTTATCAGATTTCAATGTTTACATCATTTAAGTCACAAAACGTTCTTCTCAGATTACGTCGTTAGCGAGTGCACTTTCTTCAATCTCCATCATCTAAAATCCGCCTCTCCCTTCCACCAGAGCAATCGCGAATATCGAAGAACGGCTCTACAACGCAGTATTGGATACAGGCCGACGTGTATCGTCATCGGCGGTTACTCGCAAAGCTCCCTGCCCGCAAACGCGAGAGACAGATATACAACGCTATCGATTTACGCGCGAAATAGGTCGAATTCCATCCGTTTCTCTGCAAAGCACCTCCCTCTATTCTCCTAGTACCAACAGCTTTTTCACCTCGAGGAACTTAAGGCGCCAACTGCCGGGAACGAAAACGAGTATCGATGGAACAAAACGCACACGCCCGCTCGACAAAAAGAAGGGTCGAAATCGAGTGAGGAACGGCCTTTTTTCCCCCGCGGCGCGGGCGCGCGCGAAATTACTTTCCAGAGAGCCTGTCCCGAGAGCGAATCTGCATAATTGTGCGTCGGCGGTAGGTAGAAGAGAGTGAGAGAGAGAGAAAGGGAGGGAGAGTGGACTTTTTTGCCGCCGCCGCAAGAGCAGCAGCAGCAGCAGCCGCCGGCCGTTTTCGATCCTCAATTGAAAGTGATGATGTCGACCTTACGGCCGGCTGTCCTGCTTTTTTCTCCGCTTTTTACCGGAGCCCCGTTTTCCGTCTTTTTTTAGACGAGCCGAGGGAATTCGAGGCCTTGAGACAGCTGAAGTTTTGGGTTGAGGTTTTAAGAGACGTATATTTCGAGCAGTTATGGTAAATTATGTATTTAATGTATACTAATTTTTCACAGTTTAAAAATTTTTTTATGGATACATTAAAAAAGGCCGAAAAGCTGCTGCAACATTTGCAGGATTTTATATGCCCTGCAAAACGTTTTTTTTGCGTACGGGATTGTCTAAGCCGCCTAGCGGTTACGAGCGGGAAGCGGGAAGTGGTCCAGTGCGCCTGCGCGGTAGCACTGAGCTGATCTGTGGCGGGAATGTTTAAATGGTTAGAAAGCTCTCCTTAATATTTTTTACAGTAGACCATCAAATAAATTTTATATAATATAATAAATTAAATATCTATTTAACTAATTAACCATATTTACAATTTTTAATACTTCGGTAAAAAAATTCAATATAGGCACAATTCTCTGGTGGATGAGAAAGATATGTAGTTATTGTCTTATTGGCTAATAAAATATTCTAAATTTTTTATTACTAAATCATCAATAATATTATTTGCTTAGCAAAGTTACTTTAATTAATTTGGTATAAATGTTTGAGCATTACACGGTCTAGCTTACTACCAAGTGAGAGCCGCAAAGCGGTATTAACATAATACTATATAATATTCAGACACAACTAAATAAAACACCAATAAAACATGCGATCTTGTTTTAAAAAATTTTCACTACCCTAATTTAATCGTAAAACAAGTAAACACAATAAACCAGCCTTATCATATCCGCAGAATTACAGCTTACCGCGGCACTTTTCTCATGCCTGCGCTATGCATCTACCCAAACGACCACCAACAAAAAAAAACCACCAAAAAAGAAAAGCCTCTTGAAAATTCGCGAACGCTAATGCCACCGGGAGGGCTCAGGACAAACAGCGTCGAGCAAAATTCTGCAAGCCTGCGCTCTCGCAGTCGCTCGTCCTGAAAAATTAACGTGTACCGCCCTCCCTCCTCCCTAATCCTCTTAATCCCTCGTCATTTTTGCTCCGTCCAGAGCTATACCTCCTTCCGCGCACAGCTCCACCTTATATACATGCCCCTCTCTCTCGAATGCTGGCGCGCAACTGTTATTGCCGGAATTTCAGCAATACGGCGCTTTTCCCAATATACATCCGTATGCATGGGGCGGATGTACGCCCCCGTCTCCAAGTGGCTCTTATCCTGGCGTTCCGACGAACCCAAAATTGCGAGTATGAGTGTGTGCGCGCCCGTGCTTGTCAAAAATTACTTTCCTCGTAAAATCAATATCTCGGAGGAGGGAGTCGCCCGGCTTGTATACGAATGCCTTGATTTCGCGGAATAGCGGTGGCGTTGTTTAGGGCTGGACCGAGGTATCGGGCGGTTGGAGAGTGTAAGCTAAAACGCCGGAGTTTTGAATAGTGCAATAAAGGTCGCGTGAATCTGGGAGGAGAAAAACCTTAACGCCAATAAAAATTCTATTTTTGAATATTCTGTAAAAAATACGTAAAAGGATTGAAACTATTTTATACAGACGGTTCCGTAAAATTCAGATTATATTCTTTTATTTAGACGAAAAACGCTCAATAACGATATTACTAAGGAAAATAAAAATGACAGATTCTCTTTTTCGAGTACGAAATATCGTTGAATTTTATATGGAGATGACTATTATATATAATTCCATCTTTTAGAGAAGTGGTTTTATTTCGAAACATTCGGACATTTGACTTTTACCCTTTTGCTGAAATTTTTTTCTCATAAAATAATTAAGAGCATTCGATCGAATGTTGCGACAAGGGTCTTATATCGACGATTAAAATCCTGAATAAATAGTAGAATATCATAAAATGTTCGAATTTCTATCTCTATTCAAAGGTTTTCGAGTTCGTGTCATACAAGAATTCACTTTATCAAATAATCCTATAAAAATGCATTTTTTCGCTTGCATAGAATCCAGCATATTGAATCTTGATATATGAGAATTTTTCGGTGCACAGTGCCCTTTCATCCCGAATATTTCCACCTTTTTTAAGCAAGAATAAAAGTGGAAAGAATGAAAAGTATATATAACAATGAAAGCATGTGCAAAAATAGAATCTGCAGGCAATAACATTGTATCTTTTATTATATACTTATTTTCGTTGTATATAAAAGTGGCAAAGTACTTTGTAATAATAGAGTTATTAATGGTTCAACTTTTATTTGCATTTCTTCCCTTTTTTTCATTTTTCAAATTCAATGACAAAAATGATAATAAACGTATTCATAATATGTATTATTTTACCTTTTTACACGCCCGAAATGAAACAGTACATTTAATACTGTTTTTTAATTGTTTTCAACCAAAATAAATTAAAATTTGTTGTTACATCCAGAAAACTCGTTTATTTGAAATAGCCTCAATTTTCACATCCTGTATTTGAAAACATATTTATCAAACTTCGAATTTTACTACTTGTTTAATACAATTACAAAGTCAGAAAAAATAATATCTTTTTCCAAATAGTACTCACTCATTTGGACTACGATATTAATGCAGAAGTATACTCACCTGAAACAGACAAAATATATACCATTATATTACACAATAATAAAGATTTACTTTAACTCAAGAAAACAACAATCGCCACTCTTACAACAACTTCAATCGCCACGTAAAATCTCACTTTCCCTGTTAATTTCAAGCACAACATATGTCTCTCCTCTGCGAATAAAGAGACGTGAGATAATTCTCGCCAATAACAATACATCTTATCGAGCCCCGACACTCGTTCGCCTCTCTCTCTCTCTCTCTCTCTCCCTCTCATCTCGACAACAGCGCTTCGCGTTCCTTTAAAATTCTCCTACGACCTCCTCCTTCCTCGATATTTCTCCCCAGACATCACGTACGTACTGAAAGAGAGAGAGAGTGCCGAACTGACCTCCGAATTCCCCCGTTCCTTTATCGGAATCCCCTTGCGCGCGCGCGAGCACCGAAAAATTATGAACCCCGATCGGGGATTAGGTGTGTATGTGTGTGTGTGTGTGTGTGTGTGTGTGCGTTCTCTCTTTCTTTTTCGCATGATTAACGGGGCCGCGAGAGGGATTCGCGTCCCGAGGGGGAATTTATCTCTCTTTCGGCGACGCGTTTCGGATCGTTCCTTCTCTCCCTCCTCTTTTTTCGCCTCGGCTATAAGGGTTGAGCGAGAGAGAGAGGGAGGTGACGCACGCGATTGGATTGTTACGGAGTGAAAGAGATGGATTTGGATGATTGTTTAGGGGAGGCTGTCGCCGCGGCGTGTGTTGTGTGTAATGTAGGCGGCTGGTAGGACGAGGGTGTAGGGTATTTTTAGAATCCGGTTTGGCTGGATCAGGCGTGAATGGGGCTTTTAAAGTTCGATCCTTAAAGCTTCTCTTTTACGGTTTAATTTATAAGTTACAGAATTAAAAAAAAAAAGTTCTTAATTTATTTGTGATGTGATGGTAGGACGGCTCAATTTTCACGTTCTGCTGAAAATGACTGAATCGAGGGGTCTGTGCGCTTCGATGAACGTTGATAAAGTAGCGGCGCTTCCGAGGAAACGAAGAAGGGAGCGTAATGATATTACGCGCTCTTTTGGGCAGACCTTCTCGCGGTGTGTGCGTTACTTCGTTTATCAATTTGGGCCGGGGTGTTCGTTTATTGGTTTAGGCGAGTGCAGATGTCAGGTAGAGGATGTAATTGGAGCCGGGTGGAAATCGTGTTATAGAGGTGCGGGGTCGGAGGGATGACTGACGTGAGTATCATGAGAAGTGATTTAGTTGTATAAAAACATAAAATAGAGAATTCACTAAAGCAATATTATTTTGTCGTTTTACACAATAATTTCATTTTTAATATTTTATAAGTATAGAGTAGATATTCGTTATAATTTAACAAAGATCCAAATTTCTCTTTTACATACCCATGTATATTTACAACAAATTGTGTAAAATCATCAAGCATTCGATTAGTAATATTCAAAGGGTGGAATAAATTGTTAGGGGTAGAAGCATAGTCGTAGCCAGATCCAAGTTAGCAGAGTGCTTAAGTTGCAAAATATTCAGTTCATTCAAAGCTGGAGCTTGGTGATCAGGACAGAGTAGCACTCAGTTTCACAATCATCCTATCATTTCTCAATAATTCAGAAAAGAGAGGATCGCCGAGTTGCAGCTATAGAAGTAGCACCTATGACAACAAAATGCAACCAAGCAGATCAGCCGCCGCACTAATCATCCGACCTGACCAACAACCTAAAATCCCTGTTGCTAGATTACCTTCAGACGTTACAGAATGTTTTTCATACTCCATACTATTTTCTAACAATTGCAATTCTAAGTAAAATTAAGAAAAATAAAATTATAATTCCCAATAAATCATTAGTGAAAAATTACAAAGCATACTGACATTTTCTATCAACAAAAATGAACTCAAACTTCTCTACAGTCATTATAAAATAATAAAAGTATGACGACGCTAACCACTGAGACCAAGGTCGAGTATAGTCGACTTCCTCCACCCACACACACGTCGCTAAATGAATTTCCCCCTCGAACTCGCCGACCGAGTCTCCGTCGGAAAAGGATATTTTTCCGCGCACTCGTGCGTTAAAAGCCCGTCTCCGCGCGATCCCCGGAAATTGAGGTCTCACCCCCGCCTCAAACCAGCCGGAAGCGATTGTTTCGCCTCTGCCAGCCTTCGATTCGGCTTGAAAATTCATCCTGACTTACGGGGAAGTTTTGCGTGTACACGAACGACGGCGGCGGTGTAACGAAAGTTTACAGGGCCATTAAGCGGCGGGATTAGCGCGAGCACACGCTACGGATTATTGTTGCGCCTGCGCGCCAGCGTGGTTTACGAGTGCGTTGAAAGACGCAAGAGGCGAGGCTCAGCGCTTTTGGTCACGTTTCGCATATAACACCACCGGGGATGGAAAAAGCTCGTAGGTAAATGTTCAACGAATGCAGCGTGGGAGTGGGAATTAGGGGATTATAGGGTGATAGGGCTTGTTTCTTTTTTTTAGTGAAGTGAGATTTTATGGTAAATTTTTTAATGGCAGGATGTGTTGTTTGGCTGTGTTAACTACATTTGCATGGATTTAATTTTAATATCGTCAAGTTTATGATTTGCATATGAATGAACGTAAAAGGACGATGCTCGTGAATGAATAGTTAGGTATGGAAATGTTCTGGAACGTAATAAAGAAATGTTATCGTTTAACGCTACTTTAGCTGTGAGGTTTAAAAAAAGTAAGATAAATGATGATTGTAATTTATAAAGTAGAAAAGTCAAGATTGCATCGTACATGCAGTAGTAATAATAGAGTGAAGTCATTCTTTCAATGTTGTTTTATTCATGCTCGAGTAAATTGAATGCTTTAATTCACGTGAATTTTTTGTGTTCATGTTACTTTTATAAACTATTGCTAAAAAATATAATCAACTTCTCTAGCTGAAAAATTTTAATAGTCATAACTGCACTTATATGGAACCCCTACTTTTCGTTAGCTTTTATGTGCAATTTTAAAAGAATTAATTAAACACGTGTTGGGCAGTATTTTTATCTAAACGTGAAATATAATCTTCTCGCATATACAGGACATTAATTAGCGAGAAAATCCTTGCTTATTAAAATTCGCGTGACTTGCACAAATTCAGCTCGCCTGTTCTATTTCTCAGGACCATACTTCGGGTAACGAATACTGTTGGCGAGCGGCAAATTGCTGAATAAAGAAGGTAATGTAATACATTATTAAAATAATAATATCCTTAATAATCTATCTGGGTAATCTCCCGTGTTAAACGTAATTTGCAATTACTTGGATATTAGGGTCATCAACTCTTTAATTCATAACTGCACTTGGTATAAATGACCGTTCGGATTCTATTCGTTAATAATTTTTCGTAATTAAATCAAAGTAACGCGCACTTCACCTAATTTCTATGCGAAAAGAACTGAATGAAACCGTACTAATAAGATATACAAAAAATTAAATCACAAAACCACTCTTATCCCTTTATTAAGCAACACAGGAGCAAAAGTCAACTCTATACTCACGCGAAATGCCTCCCGAACCAATTAACCGTAATAAAAACCTCATTATCCGAACTTTCCTCTCTCACTCCCTTTCCTCTTTAAACCAGAAACGAATCCAGGCCAGCCGACAATAGTGCGCGCGCGCGCGCGCGCCCCGAGCTCATAAAGCTCCTCGCGCGCTCGATATTCTGTTTACCCGCTCTCGAGGCCGAAAAAGAAAGGAGCAGGCGCAGGCAGCGGGGAAATATACCCGCGAGGGCAAAAATGTCGCGCGCGGGTGACTTAAATATCGCGGCTGATTAAAATATAAACTCGATAATGCAAATCCCAGTTTAATTGAGTCGAAAAATATCGCACATCGGGACCACGGGGACCGGCGAGGTTGTTTCAGCGATGGGTGAGTGGATTTTGTTTGTTTTATCGCGGTAATGGGTTTTAATGAATTTTCTCGGGACGGCCGTGGCGTTGAGCGTCTTTGAATAGGTTGAGGGATTGCTTCGATACTGGAAAGACTAGATTTTTCTTCGTTGAGTAGAGCTGAGATTGAAGGTTTAAATTTAGATATTGCGTAACGCTCGAATGGTCGTTGAAAAGTATGACTATTAATTTCCTCGAGATGGAAAGTTTAATCATTCTTAACGATAGTAAAGAAAGCTATGAAGTCAATATGAAAAAAGTTTCGACAATAAAATGAACTGACTCGGCACGTTTCCCTTTAAACTTTCAAGAATTTTCATAAAAAAGGGTTTTGCCTTTTATAGGAAGGGTATAAGTCAAAGCTAAAGGAATGAGTTCTTCATCTGATTGCTCTTTTAAATACGCTGTTCCATTTTAAATTGGGGTTTTAATTGGGGCGATAGTACAATTGAACAATGTTTATAACGTATAATATAATAACTTGTCCCCCATCCGTATCAAAATAGCCATATTAATTTTACTAGAGCTATGCGTACCACGTAATCTTAAGACTTATACGGTCACGTGATCATTTTACTTTCTTTCTAAAGTCTAAAATTGACTATAGCTCACTAACTACAAATGACCTAATTCGACCAAAAATTCTTGAAATTCACATACTTTCAGCCGTCTCGAATATTATCACATGCTCATTACTCAAAACTGCTTCAATCCTTCAACTAACCTACGAAACTCACAACGAGTCGACCTCCTTACACTCCTCTCTCTCTGTTACGCCAAAAACATCTCCATAGCTGAAAGACACTATCTCTCTCTCTCTCTCTCCACCTCTCTCGAACAACAACAACCCTCGTCAGGCACGCGCTTGCTTGCGTACTTCTCCTCCTGCCATTAGGCCCCGGGAGGATCAGCAGCAGCATCCCTTCGAGCGAATTCCCGCGGGATGAGCCGGAGCGAGAGAGGTCCGATGTTGATTGTCGGAAGGGAGGAGAGAGAGAGAGTATAACGCGTAGCACACATGCCACGCTCGGCCGTTCGAATTAATGGACATTCTCCGGGACGATTGCTCCCCGCTTCCACTGTGTGTCTATGTACCTCCTCGACGTTTCGCCGTCCGTTTCGCGTGATGCGCCAGGGAGAGAGGAAGCGTCTTGGCGCGCTCGAGTTGATCGTCCGCGGCGTGCGCTGTCCGTGATGAGAGGGTGATGAGGGGGAAGTGGAAGGGAACTGAGAGCTTAGTAAGGTTGGTAGGGTTGGCTGTTGGAGTAGTGTAGGAATTTTTGAATTATGGGTGATGGGTGTATAGTCCGAGCAAAATGTTTTCGAAATTATTTTTGGTTTAAGCGATTGAAAAGATTCTGTAGTTTTGTTAGAAACTACTACAAGGGTATTTTAGGAGACCTCCGTTTTCATAAGCTTTTGTTACGATTATTTTCATTTTTTTTATTTATACATAAAAACATGAGATCAGTTTTTTTTTTATTATTTACATAAATAGAAGTATAAAAGTCAATTTTAAATCTTCTGTGCAAGACCACAACTATAAATCTTTGTGACACATCGCACGATATTCAAATATATCTACGAATATTGAAAATGCAATATAGATTTAAAAAACTCATAACTTTAAAAATATTTCTCTTTTTTACGAAAAAAAAAACAACGGATCAGATTATTTTTATCTCTCTACCTGTACAAAACGTAAAAACTTCAATCGCACCTAAAAAATCATTCCATAATAGAACACTTAACAAATCAAACACTCGAGACCCGAAAACCGGCAGTTAGCCGAGTTCGACAAATCCAAACCTGACCTATCTCCCTACCCCTTCTCTCAAATTAAAAAGAAAGCACACACAGAGAGGTTCGGAGAATCTCTACCCCCGTCCGTTATAATTTCAAATTATCCAATCTCGCGGAACCACTTGCACTCCCTGAAATAACAAAAGTTTCCCATTCATCCACGACGCGCGCGAAATTGAAATGCCTTCAATATTCCTATCTGGGAATCGAGATCGCGCACTCGCGACTTAGCCCTCCTACCCAGTTTCATTCAAATTTCTAATCACAGATCGTCCCGGAATCGGAGTAGCGCGGCGGATTAGAGGGACGCGATAATTTGCCAGACTGCCGGCAACGGCGGCAGCGGCGAAGGCATTACCATATGGTAATTACCCGGGGGCGCCAACTTCAAGAGAGGGAGCGATTCCGCGCGCGGATAAACCCCCCCTACCACGAGTATCACTCGGCGTAGATTGCCGTCCGCTGTTGTTGTCGCCGAGAGAGAGAGAGAGAGAGAGAGAGAGAGAGAGTTTCGATGGCTCTGTGTATGCTTCTCTCCCTCTTTCGGCTGGATGTAGGGAGTAGTCGCGAGTGCGGTGTATATGCGCGTCTGCGGCTTTGAATTATGCCGGATGAATGAGTTAATTTTCGGGGACTGGACGTGGTGTCTGAGCCTCGGGTGTATAGCACTGGGGTGTATTGTCGTGTTTGTTTGATGACTGCGCGCGTAAAGTTTTTAACGACCTGGTGCTGTATGGCTCTGAAGTTATTTTGATTTAGTGCTGACGGCAGTCCATTATTATTAATTTTAGAATATATTAATAAAAAAAAGAAATTATATTCATATTGCTGTGCAAACGCTGAATAGATTGTCTCTCTAAATTTGATATTATTAATTGTAGCTAACAAAAATCTGAATTTCAAATATGAGCGCTCTATATCGGTCTGTACACTTTGCATATGAATATTCCTTCTATCCCTGAACAAACTGAAATCTTCACTAAATTCAATAATTCTACATAGCTATACAAAGCAGCTTAACTGATCGTTACTTCTCTATCAAGTTATCTTACATATTAAATCCATGCTATTACCCTTGTAGCTCAATTCCTTCGCCATTCACGTTCGATTACATAAACATACATTACTCTTAACATGTGTAATTTCGGAAACTGCAAGGTACTGGAAGAGAATCCCGGCCATAAAGTGAATCGTGAAAAAAAATCGACGAATTATCATCGTAAAACCATTAACGAGAAGCCGATAAATTATTATTGTAAATTATTATTGCGAAACTCTGGCGCGCTGGCGGAGATAAAGGGGGCTCGAGCGCGGCCCTGGAGTTTCGAACTATCGTAAGCCGACGTGAGCTCATTTATTAATATTAAATTCTGGCTTGTGTACTGCAAAAGTTTCGCGGCGGCGTGCATTCCATACTTTGCTCTATACTTTGTCATAATGCACCCCCATGTAAAATACCAGGCCACAATTCATCCTGCGCACGCGCGAGCGCAGGCAGATACTCTCAGCGAATAACTAATGCCGTTCCGCCTCGGTTATAATTTTCTTCGGAAATGTGTCTGTTTGCGGTTGAAATAATATCATCGTTTTCATAAATACAGCGGTTTTAAGGTATCATATCTTATCTAAATTTTTTACTTTTTAAATTGTAAATTTTTAATTTTACATGTTTTGATGTGAATTCATGAATATTTAATTGTAATCTTATACAAAAAACTTTACACGTATTTTATTCCATCCTAAATAGCGTGTTGATGAATGATGATGACATCACATTCGAACGTTAAAATTCATAAGATGCTTAAATTCATAATTCATAGACTTCAAAAATAGATGTAGGTATATTGATATGTATTATCGACAGAATAATAATAGGTCGAGCTGCCGTGACAGAGGTAAGGCAATTTTTCACGGCACGCTCGTGATAGAAAATACGTTTACAGCCCCAAGCCGCAGGAATACAAAATAGAATTTATAGCCAACGTGGTATATATCTCATATTTTAAAATTAATTTTAGTTTCTCAAGAAAAAAATAGTTTCTCAGATCAATTTTTTGCAAACCGCTCAATACTTTTAACACAAAATAAAATCAAAAAGTCCACCATAAGCTTACTGCTATGCAGATAGCAAGAGCGTGCAAAGCCCAATTTAGACTTATTTTATCACAAAGTTAACGAATCATCGCGAGGCTTACTATTTGCTCTTATATAAGCATGCCCTTTTGTAAGAGCCATCTCCACCACCCTTTACGCATCAAAACCACCCCCAAACACCTAACCCCATTCAATTCTCCATCTCGGCCACGCCCCGAAAACCCGCAAGCCATCCGCCACGGAAGGAGATCGTGGATTACTCGGCGATCGCACCGTCCGAACACGCGTACGTACACACACGCGCACATATACATATACACGACCTCGTGGTAGTGAACGTACGGCCGGGTAGCTCCTTAATCCCGTACAACGGCGGCGCTAATGCTGGGCCGCCGCGTATATATCGGGGGTCCGCCTAATGCGCGACAATTACACCGGGCGCCGAAATTACGAACGGAGGCCGCCGCCGCTGCTGCTGCTGCTGCGAAAATGGGCGCAGCGCGCGGAGTGTTAATTCGTTTTGAGGGTTTGAGCGTATAGGGAGGTGGTGCGCGGTTCGATTGTGTTATTTTCGGAGTATGAGATGAAAGAGGTTTGGGAGCATGTTGTGCTGTGGTAGTGTTGGGGATGGTGTAGGGTGAAGTTTGAGTTTTGGGTGGTTTTTGGAAAGGTTCGAATTTGTTTGTTGGTTTGTGTTCGAATTAGTTTTCGTGATGACGAATTTATATTTTGGTAATTTTAGAAAATATGAAGCATATAGTTTTGTAGATAAGATAAATTAAATACTACATTACGTGATGAGTGTATGTAACAAGTAAATGATATTCGCATGCGTTGCATGTATTTTTTTTCTTTAAGTAATTTGATTTTCTATGCATGTTGGTAGTGGAAAAATACAAAATTCCCACGTGTGTAGAAATGTGTTGTTTTTTTTCAGGTAAAAAATATACATGGATTTCAGTAGTAAAACTGAAAAAAAAATAAAAAAAATTTTTACATCATTTTTGTTTAGTATACTCGCACGTAAAGTTGAAAAAAGTGTATCTCTATTGACATTGATATAAGTATATCGCAACAATAATTTACTGATAATATTTTACTACTGTTAGAGAATCTTTCGTAAAAGGATTTTTTGCTTTGAGTGATCGTTTTCTTTAGTATAACATTAGCACGGTGCATTGACCAGGCAGAAAATAAACGGACATTGTTTCGAACGAAATTGTGCCAGGTCTATCAAATCAATATTTAACTTGAGCGGATTCCGCGTATTTTCGATTTACTGAAATTAATAGGGTCCGGCCAAGTATGTGACCCGAATTTCAATGATGCAAACTGTAACTGATTGCCGTTTAATGAAAGAAATTCCACGTTATCAATTATTCTTCCTGCAGTGGACTTTTGGGTCAGGCATCGTATTGGATGATACATTAGTAAACCTTATAAAAGATGACTAATTTTCTATCATTATGCGGCTCGGCATAATAAAAGTAGAGCAGGTCAACTTAAAATACTTCAAAGTTAAAATTAATTTTCGCTTATCTGTTCGATTGACAATTTTAATTTTCAACAATTGGCAAACAAATTAAAGTTCCATTACGTGTAAACTGTATAAGCTGTATGGTAAATACAGAAAGAGTAATATTGAATCGTCATAAATAAACGATTCCGTACAAGCTTTCTGTGGAATAATAACATTAAATAATAGCTTGGATAATGTTCGTTTTATATTTGATATTTTAAGTTATCTTAAAGAGGTAAAAAAAAAATACTCTACAAAGTAAACAACATACGAGAATTAAGAGTAAATTTTTCTAATTACACTATCATCATAATCATCTTCTGAAAATCGGTCCATCACTTTCACATTCCTTCCAACGTACACCCCCAACGGACCATTACCCGATTTTCCCTTGTCCTCGTCTTTTCTCAAAATATTACTTTCATTCTTCTGCAAGCAATACACCTCGCCCCTCTCAGCAACCAAAATATCATCAATTCTCCATCCCGCCAGCCAGAATCTCTCTCTCTCCCTTCCTCGCGAACTGAAATCCCGCGCTATCTCCAGCGGCCCTCGCCTTAGCGAAGTCAGCGAAAATCAGGCGGAAAGGGCGAACTGGCGAGCAAGAGCGAAAAGGACAGGCGACCACCAGCAGCAGCAGCAGCACCGCCGCCGTTGTCGTCGAGACAAATTGTCGAACAGCGCTTGCGGTCGGGGCTACATGTGTTTGTCGAAGTTGCCTCGCATTTAGAAAACAGGATTACAGTTTGGCCGACGCCGCCGCTGGAGAGGAGGGAGAGAGAGAGATAGTCTCGACTTTCTCGCTTTCGCGGCGGTCGCTCGCTTGTATCCGCACCAGGCAGCCGCACACCTGCGCGTCCATGTGGAGTTTGCACATGTTAGTATGCGAACGATGTTGTGTTGAATGCTCGAAGTGGTGGGAGTGGCGAGGAGAAAGTCGGTATTTTCGTTTCGAAAGAAGCTGGTGGTTGGAGTTATGGGGTTCGTAATTTATTGGTTTGTGATGAAATATAATGGGACGAATTTTTTTATCTAAATAAGAATAAAATTAAAACTTGTTTGGAGGATGATTCAAATGGCAGTTTATTTTGTCAATTGTAAAATATAGAAGCTGATCATCAATTATCAAACTTGCTTACACATGTTTAACGTTTGAATTTTTATTTTCAATCAATAAAGATTTATAGGGGTTATGTCTTTTATGCATTTTATTATTATTGTAAAAGTGACGTGGTTTTATAAAAAAATTAAAATTGTTTAATTTTGTGATAAAGAATGAAGGTATAAAAGGAACATAATAGTACTTTAAAAATGCATATCATGTAAACAAGATTGGAATAAATATGTTGAAGTTATAAATAAATGAAAGTAGTTTTGATCGGGTATAGTCAGACATGGATTTTCAGTAAAAGAAAATTTACTATTTTACAGTAGCACTGAGACACACTAAAAGTAAAAAACGCGCATGTCGATTGTGTCTCAGAGCTGCTACGAAAATAATTATAAAAAAGTAAAGTTCACATACCAATTTGCCTAATCCTTGTTACTACGATTACACCCACAACCTATTTACACACCCTTTTCGACACTTCTTTCTCAACAATCTCCTTTCCTAACAAATCCACCTTAATAAACTCCTCTC
>JAPYZO010001465.1:0-21917 GCA_030522905.1 Torymus flavipes
CAGTCGCGTATAATACACATTGAAGAAACGCTCGTGCCAGGCGGCAGTATTGCAGCCCCGCGGCTGCGGCTACCTATGCAGAGAGAGAGAGGATCGATCGATCGGAAAATGAGCGTGAATTATTTGCAGCCCGGCTGAACGATTTCCTGCCAATTTTCAAGCACCGTTCGCGGTCTTGAAATTGTGCTTTTATTTTTCCGAGAAATTGAGCGTTTATAGAAAGAAAGAAAAATAAGCGTGTAATATACTTTTAACTATAAATTTTGAGTGTTTTATTTTGTTCAGGGTGGCCAATTCATGGTGACATTCGTCGACTACTACGCTACCTCTTTCATCGCCTTCGTGCCCGCGATGTTCGAGCTCATCGCAGTATTCTACGCTTATGGTAAACTCTCGTAAACAAAAACTTTCAAATTGCCTCCCGTTATATATCTGTATTACAATCCTACTCCAAACACTCGCGAAATTGTATATATATCTGCACGAAAGCCCTCATATGCTCTCTAACTCAATTTGCTATAACCCTCGTCGCACAGGCCACCGGAATTTCCTTAACGACGTAGAGTACATGCTGAAGCGTCGGCTATCAATTTACTGGCGCTTCTGCTGGCGCTTCCTCACCCCCGCCATCATCGTCGTCATCTTCGTCTACAGCATGGTTAATCTCAAGATGCTGACGTACAACGGTGTGCCGTATCCTGATTTCGTATACGGTGAGCATATATATACATGCCTCTCGGCTCATGAATATTATATCTTTAGAAAATCATTCTTATAATGTATGAAAAATGTTACAGCTATCGGATGGATCCTGTTCAGTATCGCGCTGGTGCAGATCCCGCTGTGGATGGTCGTAGCTTTGATCAAAAACAGAAATTACGCTTTTCCTGAGGTAAAATTTATATATAATTATATACTTTGTTTTTTCAGTTAAAACGAGTATGATAATAGTTAACTTATATAATTGTTGGCCGTACACGTTATTGTATAATTTTTTTTATCTTTAATTTACACCGACTAATTTAAAGACAAAAAAAAAAACGAGGAAAATGCTAAGAATAAGGATACATTGTAGATTTTGCTGCGAGCGCTCGACCCGTCCAAGAACTGGGGCCCGAAGAACGAGGAAATCAGAATAAAGTGGATCGAATTCCGAAAGACCAAGGATCAATGATCATGCTTTTCATATCGTCAGCATTATGATTCAGAAACAATTATGTATATGTGTGATGGGTGAAAGCATAATCACCGACCAAACATTGATAAAGTCATAAGTATACATACCGCAACAGAATAGGAAATGCGGTTGATAATGTAAATAAAGAGACCTATATTTCTTTTATATACCGAATTGTGTGGATTGCATGTAGGAAATATGTGTGTTCATATATTGATCGACTGAAGGTGTAGATTAATACTTCTTATCTGTATAATAGATGTTATTTTGTTAATAAAACTATTGATTTTTAAAAAAAACATGGGTAATTTTGTTCATCTTTATATTTCATAAAGATAACGTGTCGACATAGTTTTTAGCGTAAAACAAAATGCAAGCAGTCGTTTTCCGCAATTCAACATAATAACCGAACGTAGCTCACGTTTAAAATTGGAACTGATGCAGAAAAGCCGAGATTACATCATCATTAAAAAGCAAAAATTCTACTTCCAGAAAACGAATCAGTAGTTCAGGTTGAAATACACTTCGCTATCTCGATAAATTAATAAAATACCTTGCACATCACCATTGGATTAAAAACTGCAGGTATATATACACCTATATACCTTATACACACATCGCATGCATATACGCGACCGCGGCAATTTCGAATCGATGCAGTGCAGCCCATCTCCGCACGCGCGAAAATAAAATAAGCATTTACTTAATCCGGGAGCTTGCGGCGCCGTCTGCACGGTGTATCTCACGCACGTCGTCCGCTATACACCACACACAGCCCGCACCGCGTAAGCCGCACCGGAGAATCTCCCGTTTACGCTGAAGAATAAATTTTCGTAGAGTAAGGACAAAAAGGAAGCGAGAGCAAAAGGGCCAATGTTCACTAAACGGCTGCTGCGCGTCCGCCTCTTCGTCGTGCCCCTGCACTCATTCGTCTTCGCCAGGTGTGACATAACCTGCATGTCGCCGAGACAATAGTGTGTGTGCGTGTGCCTGTCTGATGACACTTTTCCCCAAGGTGTGATAAGTAATTGCTCTGGTTTCGCTGTCTCCCGGAAAAGTTGTGTGTGATTGTCAAAAGAAGGGATAGGTGCTCCGAAAATAACAGAACTCCTGAAAATTCGTCCAGCTGACGTCGTGACTCCGGTTTTTCAGCACACGCGCTTCGCTAACCTAACCCCACCACCCGTGCATTGTCTTTCTATCCCTCCTACTTCGTGACTGCGGTAATCGAAGTTTTTGTTCTCGCGTGCTGTACCTATATACTTACACGCAGGATACGTGTGTGCGCGCGTGCCGCTGTTTACCTTGATTATTCATCGCTTCCTGGACAGCTGACACGAATAGCGAGAAAAACGCACACACGTCGTCCTTTTTTGCATCGTCGCACTGTTCTCAGTTCCTTCCTTAAAAGGTGCTTTTCTCTCTCTCTCTTTGTTTCTCTGTTCAGCAGTAGTTTAGAGTCATCGGGTTCAGATAGAAGTAAGAGACTGAGAAAATAAGAGTGAAAATGGCATCGCTCCAGCAGAACACCAAATCTTCAGAGTCCGCTGACAGTAACAATGCGTAAGGAGAAAAATGTTGATTGTAGTTTGAATATACATTTGATTGAGTTGTGATAAGGCTTCAGCCACATTTATTATTTTATATAATGTGAAAAATGCCACGTGGCATTTTTATAATAATTGCCTTTGTTTCCCCTTCTCCTGCTTCTGCAAAGCACAAAGAATGTAATTTAACTGTGAATTATTGATTCACAAAGTGTCAGAGTTGTGTCTATTCTTTGGTAGAATCAGTTCAAATGTGGTAGTTTGCAGTAAAATAGTGTTTTAAATAAAACTGTAACTTAATTGCTATTTTAATTGTTGGATTCAAAAAGAGTAACTGAATTCTTTCTGAAAAAAAAAAAAAAAAAATTCATTAGTCAAACTATGCAATTGATTATTTTTAAATTATATATTAATGTATCAATTTTGTATTTATGACCTATTTGAAATCCATATAAAAGTAGTCACAAGTATAAAATATTTATAATTTAAAAACAAGATAGCTCAAATAAATATTTGTACTATTATATCTATACAATTATTTGAAATATTCGAATCAAATTTGTCACAGTTTTATATGAAAGTTCCAGAGGTATTTTTTAGATTTAGTTTATATGAAAATAGATAAATAAATTTTAATAAATATCATAAAATTACAGGCACAAAACCACAGAAATGATGGCACCTAAAACAAAAATGGAGTCAAAGGAGCCAGTACGCTATGACAATATTATCAAGTCTCCTAATGATAAGAGAGACTACAGAGGGTTAATCCTCAGTAACCAAATGAAAGTATTGCTCATAAGTGATCCAACTACTGATAAAAGTGCTGCATCTTTAGATGTTAATGTTGGTAAGTTTCGAATAACAATTCGAATAAATTTTTCTTCTAACATGTGAGAACATTCTGAGAAATGACTAATATTATTTCACAGGTTTTTTAAGCGACCCAAAAGAAATTCCTGGCCTAGCTCATTTTTGCGAGCATATGTTATTCCTTGGTACAAAGAAATATCCAGAAGTAAATGACTACAATCAGTATTTAGCTCAAAATGGAGGATCAAGTAACGCTGCCACATACTTGGACCATACAAATTACTATTTTGATATCAATCCAGAAAAGCTAGAAGGTGCGCTTGATAGATTTTCTCAGTTCTTCATAACACCTCTATTCACAGAGTCTGTGACAGAGAAAGAAATAAATGCTGTGCATTCAGAGCATGAAAAAAATTTGGCCAATGACACTTGGCGATTAGATCAGTTAGATAAGTCATCAGCTGATCCAAATCATGCGTACTCTAAGTTTGGAACTGGAAGCAAAGATACATTAGACATCATTCCAAAACAAAAGAACATAAATGTCAGAGAAGAATTACTCAAGTTTCACAATAATTGGTATTCAGCGAATATTATGGCATTAAGTATCCTTGGAAAAGGTTAGTCAATGTACATTAAATTTAGAATTTTTGATAAAATTACTTTTTTCATCTTATTAATCATGTAATTCGTTTTATAGAAAATTTGGATGAATTGGAGAAGCTTGTTGTGGATATGTTTTCCGATGTAGAGAATAAAAACATCAAAGCTCCAGAATGGCCTGATCATCCTTTCAATGAAGAACACTTCAAAATGAAATGGTACATTGTACCCATTAAAGACATTAGAAACCTCAATATCACTTTCCCCATTCCAGATCTACAGGAACACTTCCGATCAGCGGTAAAGTTACTTTTTTCTCCATAATCTTACTTGCACTAATCAAATTGAAAACACCGTCAAGTATGAAATAAACATTTTTTAGCCTGTGCATTATTGGTCCCACTTGCTGGGTCATGAGGGCAAAGGTTCGCTATTGTCGGCGCTGAAAGAAAAGGGCTGGTGCAATTCGTTGGTGTCGGGAAAGAGATCATCTGCCAGGGGCTTCGACTTCTTCAGCGTCTATGTCGATTTGACGGAAGAGGGACTCCTGCACATCGATGACATCATCACCATGACCTTCCAGTACATCAACATGCTGAAGAAGAACGGTCCAGTCGAATGGATCTTCACCGTACGTGCAAAGCAAAGAATTTCTAAACTAACTTCTTTGATTAGAACAACTTTACTAATATTACAACCACCCACAGGAATACTGCGACATTGCGACCATGAACTTCCGGTTCAAAGAAAAATCCTCGCCGCACAGCTGGGTGAACGCGACGGTAAAGTCTCTGCACAAGTATCCAATGGAAGAGGTCCTCAGCGCTCCGCGGCTCATCACTGAGTGGAAGCCCGAGCTCATTAACAGTCTGGAGGAGCACCTGGTCCCGGAGAAGATTCGCGTGCAGATCGTCGCAAAGGCTTTCGAAGCTGACGCCGACAGCGTCGAGTCCTGGTATGGCACAAAGTACCGTAAGGAGAGAGTATCCGAGGAGCTCATCGAAAAATGGAACAACGCCGGACTAAACGACGCCTTCCAGCTGCCCGAGAAGAACGAGTTCATACCGGCGTTGTTCGACATCAAGCCCTGCGAGAAGGTATTTTTCGTTTCTCAATTTCATTTACATTCGTAATTCCTATCTAAATTTGAATGTTTTGACGTAGCCCGAAAAGTTCCCGATCATTATAGCCGACAGTCCATTCGTTCGATGCTGGTTCAAGCAGGACGATGAGTTCCTTGTGCCGAGAGCCACTATGACTTTCGACTTCGTTAGGTATATATATACCTATACTGATATGTTTACTTGGACAATCGATGAAGAATCATCAAGAATATTTTCGATTTTTATTTCAGTCCTCTCGCTTACATCGACCCGATAAGCAGCAACATGACGTACATGTTCGTTCAATTATTCAGGGACTCTCTGAACGAGTATGCATACAACGCAGACCTGGCTGGTCTTAAATGGGAGCTAAGTCACAGCAAATACGGATTAACAGTAAGTGTATCATTGTGTCTGATTTATTGAGTAGTTTATTAAATTGGACTGTTTATTTTTAGCTAGTGTTGGCGGGATATGACGACAAATTGGAAGTGCTGCTGGAAAAGATTCTGGAGCGCATGATCAATTTCACAGTGGACGATAAGAGATTTGAAATTCTGAAAGAAAACGTGAGTTGAAATTGTAATGCCCCCGAGAGCATAATAAAATCTAACATTAATTTTTAATTTCAGTATATCAGAGGTTTGAAGAATTTCGAGGCCGAGCAGCCTTACCAGCACGCGGCCTACTACCTCGCCATACTACTATCAGAGCAGGTCTGGGTAAAGAACGAGCTCCTCAACGCCTGCTCAAGTAAGTTCTTTGAAAACACAAACCACGCCCGTTGATTAATATATTTCATTTAACATGAAAAATTATTCCATCGCAGTGTTGACCGCCGACAGGGTGAGGCAGTTCATTCCTATGCTACTGAGCAAGATGCACGTCGAGTGCCTGCTCCACGGTAACGTCACAAAGGCCGAGACTCTCAAGACCATAAAAATGATTGAGTCGAAACTTACGTCATCCGTGAAGGACCTGACGCCTCTGCTGCCTAAGCAGCTGACGCTCAATCGCGAACTCCAATTGCCCAATGGTAAAACAAAATCTCATGAATAATTGGATAATGGCCTTACGATAATCCTACGGTTACAGGTTGCCACTACCTGTACGAAGTGGAGAACAAGCACCACAAGAGCTCGTGTACACAGGTGTACTACCAGAGCGGTTTACAGTCGACCGAGTCGAACATGCTCCTCGCGCTCTTCACGCAAATCATCTCCGAGCCGTGCTTCAACACCCTGCGCAACAAGGAGCAGCTTGGCTACATCGTATTCAGTGGCTTACGCAAGACGAATGGCGTTCAGGGTCTCCGCGTCATCGTACAGAGCAACAAGCATCCGCAGTACGTCGAGGACAGGATCGACAAGTTCATGGAGTCCATGCAGGTGAGCTTTACTCTCCTCATAAGTGTCAGTGTCTTTTGTCATATGAAATAAAAAAGCTGACGAGGCATTATTAATGATTAGGAGTACATCACGACGATGTCGGACGAGGAGTTCGAGAGGCACAAGGAGTCGCTGGCCACGCAGATTCTGGAGAAGCCGAAGATGCTGAGCACGCAGTCGGGCAAATACTGGAACGAGATCACCACGCAGCAGTACAATTTCGACCGCTCTAACGTCGAGGTCGCTTACCTCAAAAACATCACGCGAAACCAAATAGTCCAGCTCTTCGAGGTAAAATATTCACGCTCCCTCATCCTTTCCCGAAAAACAAACTCACAAAAATTTCTCTTCTCGCAGGAGACGGTGGCGGAAAAATCGTCGCAGAGACACAAGCTCTGCATCCACGTGTTATCAACGGCTGAGGGTGGCGCTGCCAGTCAAGAGAACAGCTCGAACGAGATGAACAACGACGTCGAGAAGAAGGTGGAAGAAGGCGCAGTACGCATCCAAGATATCCTGCAGTTCAAATCGAGTCATCCCCTCTATCCCCTCGTCAAACCCTTCAATAACGTGCCGTACAAGGGCACGCAGCAGCAATCCAAGCTGTAAGCGGCTCGCGTGCCTTACCAAGCTCTACGTGTATGACTGTGCGCGCGTGATTAGTTGTTGAGTTGATACGTGTGCGGTTTGAATTTGATAGAGGTGAAGCTTTTTATAGGTCTATTCTTGATACATACACATACTGCACAACGTGAGGCGTTCGGAAGCTCCTCTGCCTAAAGAGAATGCGCCTTTTTCATCTGAAGCAACGTCTCTGATCATCCTTTTTTTTCTAGATGTGAATGATGAATAACGGTAATTTAACTCTCAAGACGCTATTTTTAACTGAGTACTTTTGTTTATGTTTTTCCAGTGGCTATGCAATCTAATTTTTTTTCGAAAGTTATCATCTTTGTTTTTATTTATTATTTCTACGATACGTATAAAATTTGTGACAAATCCGTAGAAGCTCGCATTTCTGCAAACTGGTTTACTATTGGATAACACCAGGTAGCTGTTAAGGTAAACGAATATACAAATTCAATAAAATTACTGTAAAATCAACGACAACGTAAGAAAAAGAGAATTATACAATAGAGTAGATAGTTTTACACAGATTCTCGGTTTCAATAGATTTCATTATGGAGAAATGAATGCTGTAAATAAATAAATTAATAACAACTAAACTAATTTGCAGTTTAGCAATTTACTTTTAGATTTCTCAAATTAAATGATTGATACTTGTTATATTATACTCAGTACGTTAAAAATGTAATCATAAAATGAAACGTTCTTTAAGCATTTCATTTGCATTCTGAGTATTGTAAGATTGTAGATACGATTCAATGAAAAATACTTAAAATTTGTAAATAAAATCATAAATTTAACAGTATTGATCTTTTATTTAAAAAAAACAAATGAAGCTTGCGATAGATTTTACAATAAAAAAACACTAATAGAAAATTATAGTGCAAATATTTATATTCGACGCTAATCTAATACGTAATAACCGACGGTCAATTTCCATTGTTATACATAAGAATTTTTACGCTTTTTAAGCATCACAATCATTTAAAATTATTATTACGTATAATTATCTTTATAATTAAATATCACATTTTTAATATGTGAGAAAATTTATTTTTATTTCAAGGACAGTTGAGTGTCTTACGATTTATTTTAAATAAGGTTGTTAAGTTTTACGTGTATGTGAAAGCAAGTCTATCATGCGAATTTCAAATTTACGTATTTTCAAGCTCGTCAGCATATAGTATATTACGATACAAATGTCATATAAGACACGTGTATCGTACATCTTTTTATAGTATCTCCCTGCCTTAAATCCGCCGACACGCCTTTCCGTGTCTTAAAGTAGTGCTTTGCGGCAGCGTGAGGTTAGCGCACGAGCGTAGTGAGTGCGATATACACGTTGCCAGAAAAGGCTACTTACCGCACGGAAAGGTGTGTCTTAAGTGCGGACTTAAGTCACGCAGTGCTATAAATTACATTTACATTTAGAGGTGGTGGTTACTATATTTTTTTCTGTACAAATGAAATATGATAATTTTAGGTAATTTAAATTTTAATGAAATTCAATAAAATATTAATAATTTACAAAAATGGACACTTTTTTTTCATTCCTTGATTCTATCCTACATATTCTATTCAATTTTACACATTACCAATTTAGAGTAAATTTAATTATTTATTTAACTTGAAAGAAACGCGTAGAAATTTATATATAAAAATTTAATTCTTTAACTCCAGCAAGACCGCCCTAATAACAGAACTCGTAAATATGAAAATTTTAAATATTATTATTACTCATAATACTTTGCTTTTTTGAATTTTTGATTTTATCTTTTTATACGGAATTGACATACCCTTGAAACTTTAAGAAAAGCAAATTAAAAATCGATGTTTCTCTAGCATATAAGTCAAAATTATTATTTACGCAGATGGTAAACTAAAATTAATGATAATTATTCGATACACAAATACTTACATTTTTTAGCGATGTTAACTACATGAAACATTCATAGCAGTTTCAAGGCTTTTAAAACTGTTATACATTCTCGTGATTTGAAAAACTATTAAACTTATTTTTCGCTTGTAAACTGATTTACGTATCAATGCAATATATATATAAGTCAGTAAAACGTTTTACGAAAAACATTCAAAAAGCTGGCAAAAGAAACATCTGGTAAAAATTTACTCAAGAATAATGAAATCATTAATCTTATTCTTATTTGTCGCATTATATTTTATCGTAGTACTTGGCGGTAAGTGTTTTTTTTTTTACTTTTTTCACATTTTAATTTTTCAGTAAATCCATTTTTATTATAATAATATTTATTCTTGCAGAAATTCCGAGTACCTTTGACGATTGGGACCATTGTATCCAGCACTGTAAATTGCGTAAGCGGAGAGAAAATACTTAATAATTTTGTTTATATTATAATAATTTTCTTAAAAATATTTCTCACTTGCAGATCACCAGAATATCCTTAGGCGATGCATTACAGAATGCGACGGTAAGTGATCCAAGAACAATTATTTAAAAGCGTTAATTATATGTTTTACGAGACAGCTTAAATATCAAATAATTTTATATTTTTAATTTCAGCACTCCGCCCTGAGAAGTCTAATTCTTAGATTTTTTTTTCTTTTTCCTCGTATATTATATGATATATTATATATTGTATTTTCAAAATTAGACTTATGTCTTGTGTAAAATTGTTTAAATAAAATTTCATTATTAACCATTTAATTTGAGTAAAATCTTTTCACACTAGGATAAGTTTTTTCCTATAGTGGACAATTACTGGTGCATTGATACTCATTGTTATTTAATTAATTTATTATAATTCAATAATAAAATATGCTTTTTAAATATTTTTTTAATAATACGCCTAATTGTTATACTATCTAACTCTAAGCTCTTCAATTGGCCAATGATTAAGTAAAGAAAAGAGTATATTCGTGTACCATAATAGGCGAATACAATAATGGATTCTAAAAAATGATGAAAGGTATTTTTAATATAATATTTTTTAATAATTCTAAAGTCAATAACGAAAACAAATTCATCCGGTTTATACAAATTTATTCACCATCTGTTTAAACAAACAGCAATATTCAAAACACATTTCGTCCGCCAAAATTCAATAGACATGTGAATTGACTATTGATAATTTGGTTCTCTTATCGCATGTGTGGCGAAAATCGCCGGAAATAATAAACACTATTCAAACATCGAAAATGACATCTTTCAAGATTACACGAAAAGATTATCAAAATTTACTCATTATACAATTGCATTTGTATTCAACAATATGTATTAGCCCCAATAATAAGAATAGTAGACGTTACTATAAAGTCAAGGAAACTCCAAAATTTCAGTTAATCAAGTTTCACTAGTTATCTCAGTTAATTCCTCGTGCGGTAATTTTATTTGAAAAATAAAAAAATGAGAGGTCTAGTACTGCTTCTTCTCATCGCTTTGTGCGTCGTCTTCGCCTTAGCAGGTAAATATCTATAAACATATTGCGAATGGCGATAAAATTTATTACGGCACTAATAAAATTAATATTAACAATAGACGACGGTGCGCCATCGTTCGAAGAAGTCGCCAAATGCCATGAACACTGCAACCAATGTGAGTAATATTTTCACCATACCCTGGCCGAAAGTACCGCTTTCGCTTCCAGCTCAAGAACGCGAATGTGGTATTTTCGGCCCAGGTATAATGTAAAATAGTATACGCACCACAGGAGGGAATGTGGCCAGTCCACATCTCGTGTTTGCCACTTCTCGTGGCAATTTACACGAGCTGTGGACTGTCCAACTTTTTTTCCTCCCTATAGGTGCGTAATATATTATTACAATATCCATGTCAATATCAGCTGTAAATTATTTAAATAACGCAAAAATTTTTACAGCTCATCAAGACGAGCTTTTGCAGTGTATGGAGAAGTGCGATAAACAAGTTCACCATGATCACTTTCCTATCGAATAGTACTTAATTTGTTAATTTAAAAAATTGACAACGAGATCGTCCCACTCGATAATCATCCTCACAGCAACTATGTTTATATTTATTTTGCTGGAAATAGATTTCATCTTCGTCTAAAGAGCAAACATCGTTAGCAGTAAACGCATATTTGCGGTGGAATCCTTTTCCTTATTAGTGTTAATAAAGAATCAAACGATTACGATCGGAAAATAAGGAAATTGACAACGATCACATACGAATGTAAGCACATTATCAATAAATATTATTTATAAAGATTTTTAATAAGTATTGTGTTGTTTATTCGTTTAAATGTGGGATTCTTTCATTATTATTTATTCAATGACAATGACTAGAATAATATTTGTATCGCAAGTGTATGAAAATAAAGGCGTAACAAAATACATTGTCGTAAATTGTTATTGACTTGAACATTATTTTATACAATAATAGGAAAAATATAACTAAATATTCAATTCTTATCAAATAATGATGTTATCTAGCTATGTAAGTTTCTACAGATATAATTATATCTCTTTTTAGTAAAAATAATCTATTATTTGCTTAGTATCTTCATGCATCGGAAGCACACAAGTACCACTTGTTGTAAACGATCAATCATCAAGTTATACAAATACCGATTGTTATTTGAAATTATGGAAAATTAATTTGCTAATCTTAAGAATTATTGTTAAGATTTGCACCCTTAATATCATGTAAAATGTTAATATATGTATTATTAAGATTATTATCTTGTACATTATGTTATTAATTATCAACTAATATGGAAATATTAGGTATACATTAAAACTGATCATCTGGCAACTGAATACATACCTAATTTTATTATGTGTTTCTTCAGACATTATATAAACTAATTGTTTGACTCGCTAGGGTCTTGTTGAATTATTCACATCTCCCGATTTCAAGTATTATTGAAATTTTTTATTAATTTTCCTATCTTTAAAAAATGAACCTATTTGATTGGTGGGAGTAATGGGTTGCTAGGTTATAAAAAGATATGACTAATATATACAAAATCTGAATACAAAAAACAATTCGTTTGAGGGCGCGACTAAAATAAAAAAGTAATTACAAGGGAAAACAAATTGTCACTTATTTTACAAATGAACTACCTATTATACTTTAAATGCTCAAATTCAAATATTACTCTTTCTGAAAATAAAAAATTTACAGCAAATTTTTAGTAAGTTTACAAGGAGAAATATAAAGTTTATCTATAAGGGCAGGGTACGTGGGCCAACCATGAGCAACGATATGCATAAGATAATCATCACATATATCTTATTGAAGGGCGAAGTCGATCCTGTCGAATTCTTCTGGATCGATGATGTAGAATAAAATGATACAAACATGCATATCACTTACCATCATCAAATGCAAGTAAAAACGAACATGCATATTTTAAACTTATTTATTTATTTTATAATACGGGAAACCTGCCCTTTTAAAGTAACATTTAAGTGCGAAACAAAAGCAGTAAGTAATTTTGGCATAATTTGTCAAGTCCGGTCGTTCAACGGTTCCAATCAGTGAAAAACTGTCTGACGGGGTGAGCCACGTAGAAATCGCGAACCGAACCGACCAAGCTTCACAATTACTAATAGTAACTGTAATTCAATGTTAATTTTTATTTCCCTTTCATCTCTGTGAACTGTCAATATTGAAGTGTCATTTATATTCCAACTGTGACTACAATTAATTAGTCAATGCTTACAATAGCTTGGCGAGAAAAACGTCTAAAATTCCACAATCCCCGAAAAATTTCAGCTCAAACTCCAGACCATCCGCAGCTACGTAAATGTTATTTCTACCAACGGATGAGCTTGGGTTTACAGGGGGTCACGATTACTCTATCTTATCTTGTTTATTCACGCCTCTGTATCAACATATTAATCGCGACGTGGGACAGTGTCGCAATTATGGAGATCCATCGCGATGATAACATAGAAACAATAAGCGACGCAAGATCTTTGGATATGTATATAAGCGTAAGGTTCGAGTGATCAGTATAGTCACTTGTCTCCAAGACTACATTGTTCGCTAAAGGTTCGCTGAGAAATCGCTATAAAAAGTCAAGATGAAAAGTCTGCTGTTCATCGTCCTCATGGCTTTCCTCGTCACCCTCGCCGTCGCAGGTGAGTTCAATTTGGTTTAAGTTTTTATTTATAATTTTTCGTTGATGAATAAGTTTATTAAATCTTTTGGGCTGTAAAATATTATCTTCAAATTTTTTTAAACGCTTAAATATTTAGAGTCGGTTGTAAAGATTAACTCTGGTTTTGAAAATATCAGTGGATAATTAAAAATCACTCCGAGATAGTTTTAAAGTTAAAATTATGGCTCAAAAGATTAAAAAATCTTTTTTTGAGAAATCGCAAAAAGTATTTATATAAAGCAATTTGTTGAACAGATTGGGATGACTACCGACACTGCAAGCAGCGTGAGTGTGCTGGTGAGTAAAAATTTATAGAATATCTATATGCCTAAATATAATATTAAATCTAAATAATATCGCAGGATAATTAACTTGTAATGTATTGTTTTACGTAAATAAGATGCCAATAGAAAAATAATACCGATTACTTATTTTATTACACGGTTCATTTTTGGCAATAATTACAATTAGAAATAAAAAATTCTTCATTCGTATTCACAAAAATATTTTGCAATTTTAGGATTAGGTGGTGCTGCTAGACAAGGCTGTTACCAAGAGTGCTATGGTAAGAAGATTACAAACAATTCAAGTAACTTTTATACTTCAAAAATTTTTGAATTTTTAAAAGAATATTCTTGTTTATTACAGGTAAAACTATGGGCTGATTTCTGAGGATTTGAAGATTATGCCTTGCCAGAAGATATTCACCATAGATTGTATAAGCTGACACGGAATTATTCTTCTACATATTTAAATCTGTAGAATCTCAGACTGTAGAATTAAGATAAAACTATTTATTTAAAAACGATTATGTTTTTGTAAGAACAAAATTAATTTTATACTGCATTAAAAATAAATGTGCACACGATTTTCATGTCAAGATGATAAGATCCTAGGATGATCAGGTCTTATCGGAATTAACTACACGATTGATATTTAAGCATCGCAGATCTTTGTTTAATGCGTCAATAAACTTTGTTAACAAACATCTCTTTCGTTGTTATTAAATAAACCACTACAATTAACCTGGACTCTAAGGGAAAAATTCACAATCAAGTTTGACTGCATTTACGATCAAGGTTGCATGACCTGTATGTCTCTATAGACAATTCAATTAATTTTCTCAATAAATTGGATACGAAAAAGTATTCAATATGACTCCTGTTTATTATTTCCCTGGCCGACTTTATCGGCTAAGAAAATAATTAAAAAGAATTCTCTTTTTCCGACATGACTCTTTGAAAAACTTCAAGAGAATCATTTTATTCCATATAATTCCAGCATGAAATTGGCATTTTGAAAAAACCTTCAACCATGTCTTCCTCAATCAGTAACACTGTCACCTACCCTCTCATGCTCAAACACGTAAAACCACCGCGTGTCTGTCACACTATTCACGAGCCTCCCCCAAAACTATGACGAATCGATCTATCCTTCGGGATGGCCAATTAATAGCGCGCTCACGAGGGCCAAGAGTGAAGAACGAGGAGGAGAAACAGAAGATTCTCCGAAGGCATGCTCAACGAGTAATAAAAGCAGCAATTGCGCATCCCGTGTCAACCGGTTAAAAGTGGAGAGCCACGCCGCGAAAAGTTCGCAAAGGCGTCGGCTTTCGGGCTTTTAGGAGGAGATTAATGAGGAATGGCGGTTCATTAGAACAATCCTGAATCTTTCACTGGGACATGCTAGTTAATTGCATTCGTATGGAGTTTAAATTTAAATATCTCAATCTGTTGTAACCTGCCTTTATAAATATCGGTTTATCGATCCATTGATAAGTTTTTAGAGTATTGTCATAGTTTAGTAACTTTCTTTTATAAAAGTCTCTTCATATATTTCTTAAAAATAAGTGTCCCCTAACTAGACCCTCGAAAGAACTATAAGAAATAAAAAAAACACGTGAAGCACATATGGAAGTATTCGTAGCGAAGAAGAATGCCAAGGTTAAATATCTTCGGAAGGCATAAATCTTCCGGACATGAAATATGTCATATCTAAAAAAAAAATCGAGCAAGTAGACCACGTACTTATTTTATAAAAATAATCTTGTACATTTATCGATGTTACGTATGAAAGATTTGCAACAGTTTTAAAAATCATATCTTGAATAAAAGATTGAAAATTTTTTTTCTGAATCACATCATATCCTGAAATAAGTACTTACTAAAAGTTCTAACGGCAGAAATTACATGCAAATTAAACTTAATCGCGTAGATCCAGACGCAGCTGTCAATTGAGATTTTGACATTTTGCGCATCTAACTATCCGCGCCGAGGTGTAAATTACCCGGCGGCCAATACAATACAACTGTCCTTCGTTTTCCTTTTACATGAGAGACACAGGTTGGAAAATCCAATGATGTATCTTTAATCTTAGATTTGTCTGTTTCTCGATTTCCTAGAAAATCTCTTTATATTGTGATGCTTGGAAAACATTGCCTTTGTTAATCGATAAATCAACACTAGAAATAATCCTTTTCTACGGTATAGATATGTTTTTATTTGTTTAGAAAAAGAAAGGAATTTCCCAAAAAGTCAATAACTGCAAGTGCATCATACATGAAAATCATAAGGAAAAATGTAAAAATTATGACATTTGTCAAGAGTCATTAACAAACACTTCAAATTTAATTCGTATTAATAGACAGTTAAATATAACTAACATTACTGTAATTGTTGAACTAAATAAAAATAAAATCCTGCCCGGCTGCAAAACGACACTATCCAGCAATAATTTTCTAAAGCTATCTCTTTTCATATACAAATCAAGAATAGATAAGGATCAACACACAAGAAATAAACTTAAACAAATATGTACCATCAAACATATTATGTCTATTTAAGAAATCGAAGAATCAAGCTTTTTTTCGCCACCATTCCAGAAACCCTTACGCGCACACATCCCGTGCCGGCACGCCCGGATGAGAGCAGCATGTGAGAGCGGAAGCTGCGCAAAAAGTCTTCGAAAATTTGCTGCGCGCGCGCTCGCTTGCGCTGTCTTCGTTGAATAGGTATAAAACGCGCCGGGACGCCCCACCGAGCCGTCAAACGCCCGGCGGAGTCCGAGTGGCGAGCAAGTGCAACCTCCTGTGTTACTTATATTCGCGCGCCAGTGTGCTAACTTCTCAGTGTTATTCTACATTTAGGTAAGTTGACGGATTTTTTCCTTTACTTATATATAGGGAGATTGCAGTTTTTATTTCGAGGTGCGATGGTGTAGTGGCGCAAGTGCGATAATAGCGCGGTGTAGTGTGATAGGGCGAGATAGGAGTAGATGGTGAAAAAGGGAATTTTCGGGTTTGTTTGGGATTGATTGTAGTTTTGTTTATTTAAATTATCTTATGGTTAATGATGTTGAGGTGTTGGAAAATATAAATATAGGTACAAACAGGAAATTAAAAATAGTCTTTTCGGATATTGATTACTGATAGTTGATAAAAATAAAATAACGCTTTCTTGGCTAGGAAATAACGTGGAACTATAATTTTCTGTTAACCATTGCATTTTGAATTTCAATAACGTTTGTGCATGATAACATTTTTATAGGAGTATAAAAAATTTCGATGATGGAAAATTTTCGGATGAAGAAGCTTGAACGAAAAATTTTCACAACGTTACTGTCAATGGCTTGTAAGTCGCTCAGCAATTTTCCTCTTGTATAACGATCACGAGAACAAAGTCCCCTAAAACTTTTTCACTAAACAAATTTATTATCTCTTGTTTACAGCAATTGTTCCCATTTTCCCAAACTCGAGATTCCAATCATATCTCCGACAATAGTCTCCATCGCATCTTTAAAAACATCGGTTTTTCCGAATCGACACAATAAGCATTTCGAAAATCCACGATTATGTCAGTGCAAATGAGTATTAATAGCCGTTGTAATTGCGCGCGCGCGCACGCGATCGGCATCGAGTCTAAACGTCGCGAGAGCCGCAAGGCTAAGGTCATTAAGGCGACGAATCGCGATAATTACAATTTCGTCGTCTCTCGCAGACGATGATGATTGTGAAATTGTGTGATGATCACTTTTCAATTGAAAGTTTTCTCGGGAGTGGAATGATTTTGAAAATATTTTTTCTCGAACTGTTTTGAAGACTACAAGAAGTTGTATTGTGATTGATTCATAAGTCGACATAAATTATTTGAGGAGGTAGTTTCAATGTTAACGTATGCAACAATAAAAATGAAGAATCATCCGGCTCATGACATACTAAGAAATCTATATGTATCCATTATGTAACTTGTCTATCCTATTATATTAATATTAATATATCTCTTCTATTTTTTTTATTCCGGAATTTTCTTTATCAAATTATAGAACCACTGTCAAGTACGTCAGGACAAAGGTTCGAAACATTTTTCGATCCGCCTCTGCGTTACGAGAAAACCAAAATTTGCATAAAATATTCCATTTCCGCTCTGTCTTCCTTTTCGTACGCACCCATCAGCAACAACTAATTAGCCGTTCTTTGCTTCGAATTTCACGCGTCATCGTGGTTAATCGAAAACACGTCGTTTTTTGCGCGTTTTCGACTTCCTCCTCACATGCCCATAACAATACACACTTCACGGGATATCCCGCAGGAAAAAGGCAACAGCGTCACAGAATCGCGGACGATTCACGAATTATGATTTTACATTCATTGAATCATGCCGCGTATGGTGTGTAATTATCGGTAATAAACGCGTAACGGATTTAGTATATGGCGATAGGCAAAAAAAAAAAAGCTGACTTTGAAGAAACCTCTATCGCCGTTTTTAATAATCGTGAGATACTGAATAGACGCTACGTGCGAAGTAAAAAATCTACCTGACGTCAGAATAATCTATTCGCAATGAAAAATGTGTACTATCGAAATATTCACATACAAAAATGAAAAACTGACAGTAAACATCAAATCGACGATGTCGGATTCTTTATAAACCGACTAATGAAGTTCTCATCGGCCATTTGGCATGAGATCATCGTAACTGTTGCAACGATTATCGAATTATCGTTCTCTGTGAGACGGTTTTCTCAAGGGCGCGCTTGAGCGAATGTTCGCGATCTCTCAGAAAAGTCACTATACTAGCTTAATGAACAATATTCTTCGCAAATAACAAAATATATAGACATATACATAGAAGAAGTCACGTGATCGTACGGTCATGTAAAGATTTGCCTTAATGCAAAATTATGTCGTTATTAGATATTAACTCAGTAATCTCATGTCTCAACTTGAGAAATTGAACATATCTAGATAGAACTAGATAATTTTCTATGGGGCTGCGTTTAGCGCTCGAGCGTTCGCGGTTATTCGTTTAATTGCGCGCACGGGAAAATGTAGGTTGACATATATTATATATGTACACATGGCCACAACAAAGAGAATTCGAAAATACTAGAAAAAAATTCAGTACATTTTCCTTGGACATTTCAGGCAGACGTAATCTTCCAGTTGAAAAAAAAAAAATGAGGACGACAACGAGGCTATTGTTGTTCCTGAGCGTGACCGTAGGCGCGCTCTACGCGGCGACTCTGAGGAAACAGTCGAACCTGCCGTCGTGGGTCGAGTGTACGAGCAACGTCGACTGCGCCCCCGGCTACTGCTGCACGATATGTAAGTGTCTATACCTACATCAAAGACCCAAAAAACTTGCATGAATTAATTATGCCAAAAATGTTTATACGCAGCGCACGAAAGATACAGCTACCCGCGGTGCCAGCGTCTACACCAGGAGGGCGAGTGGTGTCGACCTAGTGGACCACTGGTGACCAACGGCAGTCGTTACTACCCCGACATGTCGGAGATCGTCCTCGATGACGTATACATGATGTTCTGCCCGTGCAGCCTGGGCCTTGCCTGCGACCGCGACGACGCCGTCTGTCGCGACGCCAGTGACATGAAGGACTTCAACTACCTCGTAGACGGCCCCTCGAGCAAGAAGGACGACTGAGTATTGGCTGTTGGCAGGGTCGACTTTGCCGGGGAGTGGGAGTAGCTGTAAAGCGACCGCAACTGATCCTATGGACTTTCGAGTACTTTAACGCTGCTATCAAACGTATATAACGTTTTAAAACGCGAAGGTAGCATATATATATTTTTGAATCAAAGAAATGGCAAAAATTTGCAAGCTCGTACGTGTGTGCTTAGTTGTTCTCCGAAGAGATTAAATGTTCCGCTTCCTCGAAGTCTCTCATATTTTTAACTTTAAAACGGGAGCAAGGAGATGAAAGGGCGCTCGCTGCGCGCATGTGCAAAAGCTCGTCGTTTCTCTCTCTTTCCCTCTTGAGAAGTGATCTTATTATATTTAGATTTTGGGAGATTTCTTTCGAGCGGTCAGAGAAATTAATTTCGAAATTCAAACTGAAGACTGTGAATAACGTATAGATACGTTGTGAGAGCGCGTGTGTCAATGTATCTTAAGTGTGCATGTGTGTGTTGTATGAGTATAACGAGCATTTGAATGTGATATATGCAATACAGACACGAAGCTTTTTATTTAAATCTGCTTATACATGATTGTGAGAGAACGATTTTATGTAATAAAGAGATGCGCGGAAGTGTCATACTCGTAGATGTGATTTTTATTGAATAAAAACACTGAAAAATAATTTAAAACCTGCATTATTTCCTCAATTTTTTTTTCTTTTTCATATTAACATTCCTTTTTTGTAATATAAATTAATATATTTTATACTCTGTTAATTTCGAGATTTGCCGAATACAAAGCCAGAACAAAAAACGACGAAATTCATAAGACGACGAGAGCGAAATGTGGTGTCGATTAGACCTCCCACACATATACGTATAACGCGTGACATTTGTCGTTCACGTGTTGCTCTCGCACATGCGGCGTCTCCCCGCCTTTTTTGTTTGTTTGTTTCTTCATTATACATCCCGTCGAAAAGCCGCGCGCACTATAATATATCCCTACCTAATTGCTCGCATTGGCGCGCCAATGCGACATGTTCTTCTCTCTTTCTTCCTAGAATTGCGCGCGGAACGAAATATTCTTACAAAAATGTATCTGGGAGGAGGGGGGGGGGGGGGGGGGGGGGGTTCGTCTATTTAAAAAAGTCTTTGAAGGCGCCGGTGAGTTATATATAGTCGGAAAATAAATAAGGCACGTGCTCTCGTCACATACTACAGATCCTGATTATCATCACGCGCGACGAGTGACCCAGAAATGCGTATAGACACGGTGTAATAAGTCTGATTCATTGGTAGCATATTTAATCGTCAGAGTATAATTTTGATGTTTTTTTCATTAAAGGGATTTACGACCGTATAATAAATAATAAATAAATGAATAAATATAATATGTAAATATGTAAATTGAAAGGAAAGCACATGCTAATTAAAATATGTGATAAAACAGTGACTCACCATATATAGCCACGAAGAGGTTCCGCGTAGGTCGTAGTACTACTCTTTGAACCCCTTCCCAAGTAATTGGAATGAACATACACATATGATGTATCGACATATATATGTAGATATATTCCCGTTACCTGTGGGTACGACTTATCACCGAAGATCAGGACCCGAGAGCCCCTGATCATGGGTTTGAAGTTTGCAACGTTCGAGTGCAACGAAATAAAAAAATAATTCATTTTACTTCAAGTTTTATACTAATTAATATTAATTTTGTGTGTAGATTTAGTGTTTTATAGTATGAAATAGCTTTATAACGAAGGTTTAAATGAAATTTCCATTGTTTAGTGACTTTAAGCTATTGTAAAAAATTATTTCGTTGCATTCCAACAATGTAAACTTCAGCACCATCTGAATACTTTCTTATCTCTGGCCACTTCCGTACCGGGAGTTGCAGAGTTTATTACTCTGCATTTGTAAGTTGTAAGCTCACAAATCGTTAACTCCAGGGACACAAGAGACCACAGACGAAACGAAATCCATCTTCTTTTGCCATCAGCTGAAACAAACTTAAAACTTGCTTGTTAGTATATATCGTTTTATCTAGATGTCTTTAAGTCACAAAATTAAGTATTGTAAACATTTATTGAAGTTTAATATGAGTTAAAATCTGTGCTTATCTGTGTAGCGGAGGGAAAAGTGCCCGCATATAGAAATGAAAACTATAGTAGAACTTATGATCAATGTATTGTAAAAAGCTATAGCAAACTTATGGGCGATAAATGGGGATAGTTTTGGCAATATAGCTCATACGCGGCCTGTGACATTTTAGTACAATCCGTGACAATGTCAAGAAAAATATATCAGAAAAATAACAATTTTATAGAAACAAGCAAATGAATATGTTTTGATCTCTTCGAGGAGATATAATCATTGTTTATTAATTTCAATATTTATACTTGAAGAATCGATAATTTATTAAGTAAAATATTTTAACAAAATAAATTTATGAAAAAAAAAATGAAAATTTCATTTTTTTTATCCTAACGTCGCTAATAAATCACTTGAATTAATTACAAATTTATGTTTTTTCTATTAACGATGAAATTAAATTCTTCAATTTCTATTCACCTACATTTTTATTATTTAATAATAATAGTATATAATGAAAATTAACAAAAATTTGGATTTTTCT